>JAQPZY010001661.1:4797500-4857500 GCA_029931535.1 Margaritifera margaritifera | reverse complement strand
GTAGTAGTAGTAGCAGTAGTAGTGGTAGTAGTAGTAGCAGTAGTAGTGGTAGTAGTAGTAGCAGTAGTGGTAATAGTAGTAGCAGTAGTAGTGGTAGTAGTAGCAGTAGTAGTGGTAATAGTAGTAGCAGTAGTAGTAGTAGTGGTAGTAGTAGTAGCAGTAGTAGTAGTAGTGGTAGTGGTAATAGTAGTAGCAGTAGTAGTAGTAGTACTAGTAGTGGTAGTAGTAGTGGTAATAGTAGTAGTAGCAGTAGTGGTTGTAGTGGTAGTAGTAGCAGCAGTAGCGGTAGTAGTAGTAGTAGTGATAATAGTAGTGGTAATAGTAGTAGCAGTAGTAGTGGTAATAGTAGTAGTAGCAGTAGTAGTGGTAATAGTAGTGGTAGTAGTAGTAGCAGTAGTGGTAGAAGTAGTGGTAGTAGTAGCAGTAGTAGTGGTAGTAGTAGTAGCAGTAGTAGTGGTAATAGTAGTAGTGGTAGTAGTAGTAGTAGCAGTAGTGGTAGCAGTATTAGTGGTAGTGATAGTAGTAGTAGCAGTAGTAGTGGTAATAGTAGTGGTAGTAGTGGTAGTAGTAGTAGCAGTAGTGGTAGCAGTAGTGGTAGTAGTAGTAGTAGTAGTAGTGGTAGTAGTAGTAGTAGAAGTAATAGTAGTGGTAGTAGTAGTGGTAGTAGTAGTAGCAGTAGTGGTAGCAGTAGTAGCAGTAGTAGTGGCAGTAGTAGTAGTAGTAGTGGTAGTAGTAGCAGTAGTGGTAGTAGTAATAGCAGTAGTAGTAGTAGTAGTAGCAGTGGTAGTAGTAGCAGTAGTAGTGGTAGTAGTAGCAGTAGTGGTAGTAGTAGTAGCAGTGGTAGTGGTAATAATAGTAGCAGTAGTAGCGGTAGTGGTAGCAGTAGTAGTAGTGGCAATAGTAGTAGCAGTAGTATTGGTAGTGGTAGCAGTAGTAGTTGTGGCAATAGTAGTAGCAGTAGTGGTGGGATCAGTAGTGGTAGTAGTAGTAGTAGTGGTAGTAGTAGTAGTGGTAGTAGCAGTAGTAGTGGTAGTAGTAGTAGTGGTGGTAGTAGTAGTAGTAGTCGTGGTAGTAGTAGTAGTAGTAGTAGTGGTAGTAGTAGTAGTGGTAGTAGTAGAAGTGGTAGTAGTAGTAGTGGTGGTAATAGTAGTAGTAGTCGTGGTAGTAGTAGTAGTGGTAGTAGTAGCAGTAGTAGTAATATCAGTTGTAGTGGTAGTAGTAGTAGTAGTAGTGGTAGTAGTAGTAGTGGTAGCAGTAGCAGTAGTAGTAGTAGTAGTGGTAGTAGTAGTGGTAGTAGTAGTAATGGTAGTAGTAGTAGTAGTAGTGGTTGTAGTAGTAGTAGTAGTGGTAGTAGTAGTGGTAGTAGTAGTGGTAGTAGTAGTAGTAATGGTAGTAGTAGTGGTAGCAGTAGTAGTAGTAGTAGTGGTAGCAGTAGTAGTAGTAGTAGTAGTAGTAGTAGTAGTAGTAGTAGTAGTAGCAGTAGTGGTAGTAGTAGCAGTAGTAGTAGTGGTAGTAGTAGTAGTAGCAGTAGTGGTAGTAGTAGTAGTAGCAGTAGTGGTAGTAGTAGTAGTAGCAGTAGTGGTAGTAGTAGTGGTAGTAGTGGTAGTGGTAGTAGTAGTAGCAGTTGTAGTAGTAGTAGTAGCAGTAGTGGTAGTAGTAGTAGTAGTAGTAGTAGTAGTAGCAGTAGTGGTAGTAGTAGTGGTAGTAGTGGTAGTGGTAGTAGTAGTAGCAGTAGTAGTAGTAGTAGTAGTAGTAGTAGTAGTAGTAGTAGTGGTAGTAGTGGTAGTAGTAGTAGTAGTAGTGGTAGCAGTAGTGGTAGTAGTAGTAGTAGTAGTAGCAGTAGTGGTAGTAGTAGTAGTAGCAGTAGTGGTAGCAGTAGTGGTAGTAGTAGTAGTAGTGGTAGTAGTAGTGGTAGCAGTAGTAGTAGTAGTAGCAGTAGCAGTAGTGGTAGTAGTAGTAGTAGTAGTAGCAGTAGTGGTAGTAGTAGTAGTAGCAGTAGTGGTAGCAGTAGTGGTAGTAGTAGTAGTAGTGGTAGTAGTAGTGGTAGCAGTAGTAGTAGTAGTAGCAGTAGCAGTAGCATTATTCTAGATTATCTTCCTCGTCTTTGCTGACCCAAGCACCTTTATTACACCAAAAATAAAATCTTTGTCTCTTTAAAATATGAAATGTCTGCCTACCTCGTCACACGTTCACCACAATTACGGTGTATAATGGCGGAGAATTCTAAATTCTAACAATTCTAAATTCTAACATGCATTTCGGAATACTGTCTGCAATTTAAAATCCATCTTTGTATTTTGTCAATTCATGCATATAATGTACATTCTAGAAGTAGACATAATGTTGCACGGATTTATTTATGGCTCTATTTTGAGCAACATAAGGCTGCAATATCCTATTTACCCGAATATAAAACTCCTAATGATAATTAGCAAAAGAGCGGTTTTAGCCACTACCATACACATGGACTCCGCGATACTCTCAAGTAAAGGACATCGGTACTCTGATACATACCGTTGATATACACGCTAAACAAATAAACAAACAAAAAAGTACACCTCAGCTCCACCATCCACTCCTATACCGCGAAATACATAACTTTATTTATTTATTTACCTTTTTTAAAATGACTCAGAAATACAGCAGCATCATTTTAGAGGCTGCTTGTGTAAGGTCAAGTACATTATTTGGGAAAATATTCCGAGCAAAGCAATCGCAAGTATTGCTGAGTAGATGACATAGTTACATGGGCAATGAACTCTGGTGATTCCTTAGTGTAAATACTAGATAAATTGGAGCTTACACATTAACCTTGTAAGATATGAATGCCCAAATAGATATAGAGTCTACGAACAACCAAGAAAATGCCGGCCGTTCATTGTTTACATTGGTTATATTCAACCTTGACCTCCATTTGGATACTTACAGTATGATACTGGTAAGCTGGAAAGTATCCGATTTGCGTGCAGCATCAACGAGTATGTAGCATTCATTAAGAGAACGTGCACCAGAGAGATTTGATAGAGTTGATGAAGGCATCGGCCTCTGCCTGTCTGTCTGTCTGTCTCTAATTTTGATCTGCCTTAATAATGAAACGTGGACCATCATGGAAAATGTATACAAACAAGACGCCCAAGTGGGTCCGAGATCGCTCGATTGACTGACATATGCCTAATAGACAAATGCAATAGCAGACGGCCAAAAAATCAAGGTAAATAGGATGCTATCTATAGAAATGTCTTCAAATGCTGTTGATTGCATATGAAAACAACTGATTCAAGGTTTCTATTTCTGTTTTTGCTTCTTTGTTTGTAACCTATCCATGTTTGATGGCATATTGGCAAAATCTGTCAAATATTGCAAGGTCTATGAGACATGATGCTTTCTGTCAAAGTTGATCAAGCTATGTTGAGTGGTGTTTTGAGATAAAGCTCTTTATTTTATTTTTATTTTTAGTAACATGACCATATTTCATGCGGATCGGCATCATTTGTACAAATCTAAATGCCCTTTGTGTTAATATACTTTCTGTCAAATTTGGTAAAATTGTGTTGAGCGGTTGTTAAGAAAAATTCGTTTAAATATGTTTCTATTTTTGATAATGGCGACTATATCTGACGGCGAATCGCATTTATACGAAAACTGAACATCCCTTTCTGCAAGAATGTTTTCTTTTACATTTGTTTAAATTATATCAAGCCGTTAATGATAAGATGTCGTTCAAAACTTTTTGTTCTATTTTTAGTAACTACAGCCATATTTGAAGCGGAATTAGCATCATTTGTATCAAATTGAAAGCCCTTTATGCCAGGATGCCTTCTGTCCAATACAGTCTAATTGTTTTTAGCTATTTTTGAGAATAAATCGTTTACAGGTTGGTTTTGTTTCTGTTTTAGTACCGGCAGATATACTGGATGATGGATCTGCGTCCATTTAATAGATTTAAAAGGCCTTAATGTCAAAATGCTCCCTGTAAAATGATGTGCAAACTGATCAAGCTGGCTTTTTTTAAAATGTGAACGCACAACAGACGACGTGTCATAAACGCACAACAGACGACGTGACATGAACGCACAACAGACGACGTGTCATAAACGCACTTAACCTCACGGCCGGGTGAGGTAAAAACACTTAGCATGGTACAGATATTAAAATAAACATGCACAAAGTTTTAGAATTGTAGAGATAGGGGAGCACAGCTTTATCGACCCATTTATTCACCAACCCATTCATCCAATAATCGGTCCATCATCGATCCATCGATCTCTTTGTGAGTGCTATAATGGTCGAAGTGTTTCTATCAAATATCAGTAAACTTGAAAAAGAAATAGCACATTCCAATATTAAACGACCGCCATACCACTTGTAAGATGCATAGTAGTCTTGATCCAATGTACTCATTGTTCAGTCTTTACGCTTGGAGAAAGAAAGTCGCTGAATCATCAAAATTCTTCCTGAATATTGCCGAGTGTCACAAAATAAATGTCATGTAAACTTCTCAAACACTGTGAAATTCGACAACCACAACATTGTATATGACATCATGACCAAAAACAAAGCTGAATGGATTCAAGACATTGACATTTATGATTGAAATTTAATTTTAAGCACAGTCCAGGTTGTACCATATTCTTAACATGAAATTACAGTAATACTACTATGTCTCCCGCCCCTTTCCCAAACATATAAGCAAGTGACATTTTTCGTCTTAAATTGAAAGATTATTGAACAATGTAGTATTTGTTCCCAAACATAGCAAATGCCTTTTTTCATCTTAAATTGAAAGATTACTCAAAATGTAGTATTTTGTCCCAAACATATAGCAAGTGCCCTTTTTCGTCTTAAATTAAAAGATTCCTGAACAAGGTTGTATTTGTTCCCAGACACATAGCAAGTGCCTTTTTCATCTTAAATTGAAAGATTACTGAACAATTTAGTTGGCAGATCGAGAAATATCGTTTGAACTGGGGGGGGGGGGGGGGGGGGGGTAACCAGTAGTCGAAGGGTATGTGGGACGGAACCCTAAGTGTGGGCCTAATTGGCAAAGCGCCATGAAACTCTTGCATTTTAAGTGTTTCCAGGGCATACTTTAACCAAATAACTTTAAAGAAAAGTTATTCCGGAAACGTTACAGTTATTTCGAGGTCGTTTGTGTTCCCCACCCCTCCCCGGTTTCGACCCCTGCTGTTTATCGATAAACAAAGGCGGCATCTGTGACATGCATGTGCTACTCATCACAGCCACCCAGCCATCCGTCCCGAACCACGGTGGCTCAGTGGTTAATGCGTTGGACTAGCCACCAGAAGGGTGCGGGCTCGATTTCCACAATCGGATCAACCCAAATCGGCTACCATGGTGTGTCCTTGGGGAAGTTACTTTACTGTACTTGTCTCAGCACGATATAACCTTCAGATGTTTCAGTGCCGTAAAACACCAAACGATCCATCTATCCATCTTACAATCCATTCCAAGTTTTGAGTCAAATTAACATAACAAAAACATGCAGTTGTGTAATACGAGTTGCCTGCTACTTGCCATATTGCAGAACATACAAGATGGTACATCGGGCATATTAACTCGCGGGGAAACAACTCTAAGAATTTGTGGGTGTATTTTATTAACATTACGACAAGATGGAATGGAGGGGCCAAATTTGGCGCGCATTTCGCGGCACATGATACCACTCTCTTATCAATGGAAATGCATAAAATGTGAGCCAAGTACTTTACTCGGAGGCAGATAGAGAAAACTAAGTAACAGTAATCCCACGTTAATTACATTTGCTGCCGTAGGAACGAGTTGTACTACATTCTGTTGATGGTATCTGTACTCCTAGGTTTCTTCATGCCGCAAATAATTTCCATGATGTATACCGATTCCTCTATAATTCCAGTAGAAAATTTCCACATTTTCATTCCCTTTTGATTCCTCTATAATTCCAGTAGAAAACTTTCCACATTTTCATTCCCCTTTGATTTCTCTCTAATTACAGTAGAACAATTTCCACATTTTCATTCCCCTTTGATTTCTCTATAATTACAGTAGAAAACTTTCCACATTTTCATTCCCCTTTGATTTCTCTCTAATTACAGTAGAACAATTTCCACATTTTCATTCCCCTTTGATTTCTCTATAATTACAGTAGAAAACTTTCCACCTTTTCATTCCCCTTTAATTTCTTTATAATTACAGTAGAAAAATTTCCACATTTTCATTCCCCTTTAATTTCTCTATAATTACAGAAGAACAATTTCCACATTTTTCATTCCCCTTTAATTTCTCTATAATTACAGTAGAAAAATTTCCATATTTTCATTCCCCTTTAATTTCTCTATAATTACAGCATAAAAATTTCCACATTTTCATTCCCCTTTGATTTCTCTATAATTACAGTAGACAAATTTCCACATTTTCATTCCCCTTTAATTTCTCGATAATTACAGTATAAAAATTTCCACATTTTCATTCCCCTTTAATTTCTTTATAATTACAGTAGAACACTTTCCACATTTTCATTCCCCTTTAATTTAAACTAACTCTCAGCTAAAGCTAAAAAGATAGTTATGTCACTGTGTGTTCAAGTGCATGTTTGTTCGTATGTGTGTATTTTATCTGCCTCTATCTGTCCGCATAGAAGAAAATGCAGTTACGGGCGCTTCAATTTACCTTTAAGCAAAAAATAAAATTAAAATCCTTTGCCTATGAGTTTCATTTTTAAGTTAACACTTTGTCAATTTTACGTCGAATGTACAATACGTTCTCCCCCGCCCTCTCTCCCTCTATCTCTTTGCTTTTCTTTGTCTTTACTTTTCTTCCTTCTCTAATTTCTCCAAGTTACTGAAATTGTGAGTCATTAGGGTTTTCGTCACCTTCCGTAACTGGTCATACATTGTCCAAAATAATAACCATGCACTTTAAAACTATTATTAGAACAATCGGAGCAAACTGGGCCATTTTTGTTAAGCAAGAAAAAAAACTCGGATGTGTACGGCTGTTTAATGTCACCATTTTGGGAGAAACAAAGGACCAAAATCTTGCGCAACAAAATGGTACGTATCCTTCGATGTGTTTCTTGAAAGTATATAGACCAACTAAGAAGTAAATTAAAACTATTCAAGCTACAAACTATATTGTAAACTGAAAGTAACTTTTGAATCTTTGTGTTCATGAATCAATTCTTTAGTCACGTAATGGGCTCGTTTTCATGAATGGAATTCAAAATGGCTGCCTATGCGACACATCTGATGTTATTTTTATTGGGGGGTGGGGGGATAGGGGAGGCTGTTTTGATTGGTGTTGTGTTTTCTTTTTTTTTTTAACAGAGAAGACGGAAAATGCTCCAACTGCAATTATCAAATGATACTCATTGTCTAAATAATCCTAAAATCCTTGTTATAACACCCGACACAAGTAGTTGTTGCAAGTTATAATCCGTGTTCTAACACAGGACACAAGTAGTTGTTACAAGTTATAATCCGTGTTCTAACACAGGACGCAAGTAGTTGTTACAAGTTATAATCCGTGTTCTAACACAGGACACAAGTGGTTGTTACAAGTTATAAGAAGTACTGCAGTAGTTATATTATATGTCGACCAGTTCTGGTTCGTACAAATATTACAATTCGGATTTAAGTCGTACCGGTGAAGTGGTTGATCTGAGTGGATATTCGGAATGAACTATGGCATCGTTAAGTCTGATCACGTCAAACACAGGGACCCTTTCATTGACACAGGTGTTACATCAAACAGGGACCCTTTCATTGACACAGGTGTTACATCAAACAGGGACCCTTTCATTTACACAGGTGTTACATCAAACAGGGACCCTTTCATTTACACAGGTGTTACATCAAACAGGGACCCTTTCATTTACACAGGTGTTACATCAAACAGGGACCCTTTCATTTACACAGGTGTTACATCAAACAGGGACCCTTTCATTTACACAGGTGTTACATCAAACAGGGACCCTTTCATTTACACAGGTGTTACATCAAACAGGGACCCTTTCATTTACATCAAACAGGGATTCTTTAATTTACATCAAACAGGGACCCTTTCATTTACATCAAACAGGGACCTTTTCATTTACATCAAACTGGGACATTTTTATTTACATCAAACGGGGACCCTTTCATTTACATCAAACAGGGACCCTTTCATTTACACAGAACACGTCAAACACAGGGACCCTTTCATTTACACAGCTTTGACAAATTATATTAGTGGTAAATATTTCTTTGCAACACTATGTAAAATTAAAACATCACCATGTTCTTGGAAGTCATGAACAGATGAAGATATACACTAACAGACTACTGGGTGCGAGTTGAATAAGAGATATACAATATTATTTAAACATGTACCTCTCTCTCTCTCTCTCTCTCTCTCTCTCTCTCTCTCTCTCTCTCTCTCTCTCTCTCTCTCTCTCACACACACACACACACACACACACACACAATGCAACCACTAAGCTAGAAATGTTCACTCAGCAACCTTTATATTCATGACCAACAAAATGAATTTATGGAACTCCAAGACTGCAAATGCATGACAGCTGGCGTATCGCACTCGTCTTAAAATAGCTCGTGAAACGATATACCTAGCTCTTTATCGGGAAAGCCGGGAGAAAAAGTGTCTCCAGTCGGCAGATGAAAGGGGGACTATTAGACAGATAGAATGAATCAAAGGAAGCCTTTCAGCTTTTAATGAATTTTATAAAATTCCTCTGCTAAAATGAAGTTTTGGGATGATCAATGAGAGAGAGAGAGAGAGAGAGAGAGAGAGAGAGAGAGAGAGAGAGAGAGAGAGAGAGAGAGAATATTTAGTCAGTATGGTAGCAGTAGAACTTCAATCATCAGATATCGCCAGGGTTTTGGACAATAGCTCCGATGACAGGGATTTCGAATTAATCCAGTTTTTATTTTTATTTGCATACACGGTACTAAAGTTAGCACAAGATAAGCTAATACATGCGTTTTTACGCAATAGCTTCATTTATATGGTAAGGTTTGAGTAATAAACAAGACATTCATCAGTCAATAAAGTGCTACTAAAATGACAGTGTCTACGAGGTTCACATTGATAACCAGCCACACATTTTTGCTGTCATAGACTTGTTCTTTAATCTGCATTCACTTTATGATAAAGTTGTCAATGTGGTTTGAGATGATTAAGGAAACCAGTGTAAGGAAAATGACACCGCAAAAATGGTGGCTGATTATGTGAACCTCGTAGAGACTGTCAAATGCTGTTTTAGTAGCACTAAACTTAGATCTACATATTCTTCCTTCGCGAGTAGAATATGGTAATATATTTGACAGATGTTTGTATTGTTTATGACTCAAGCATTACCATATGAAAGAAATTATCGCGGAAAAACGCCGGTATTAGCTAATCTCGAGCGTACAGATATGCCAAGTGGATATGCAATCTTAACAGCTCGATGCTTGTCTACTGAAAATTTATATCGGAAATATTTCGATTGATTGATACATCGTAAAAATGGGGAAGTCACCGTAAAATGGCGGATAACTTAGGCATATGCTGAAGTTCGCAAAATATAATAGTACTTACCTACAAGCAATAGGACAACCTTATGGAGTTATTCCCACAAGTTAAATAGAAGAACGTTTTCTAATAAGCCCAGACATGTAAAGAGAAACTTACGAATAGTTCCGCTGAAAGGAAATTCTCTAGTCTGTATTCAGACAACTGGGTAGACCCATTACATTCGTTATATATCTATGTAACCATTGCTCTGACTGGATGCATGCAAAAACGGTTCCTTTTCTTGTGACTTCCCATACGTCATACAGTGAGCTTTAAATACATCGGGATAAGACAAGCAAGACACAAAACTATAGCAACAGCGATGACGTTAAATTAATTTTAAAGGAAATAAATGAAATAACTACCATCAAAATTAAATAAAACGAGGGCAAAAATCCATTCAAAGCAAAATAACAAAGTTATTGACACCAATATGTTTGAGAATAAGAAAGGCATTCCTCTTTTGTAAGAAGAGTACCAGCGGGGAATAAATCTTGCTGGAATAAATTTATAAGGAATGCGTTTTAAAAGCCAATATGGATGAAGGGCCGTAATAGTGCGAAAGAGCGAGATATTATAATTACACATTTTTGCAAAGTCTTTGTGACAAACATTTTGATTGGATAAAATCGCATCATGTGACGCAGTAAAATAGAAAGGAACTACCTCTATATACATGCTCCTTTCTTGTGTGCTTTGACGATGTTTGTAGACAATTGTTAAAGTTCAGTTTTGTTATTTATTATTGTAATTATAAAAAAATAACTTCATATTTTACACGATTCGTGAAGCTCGAAAATCGATTACACCCTATGGATGGAACGGCCTTCGCTTCTTTACGGCCGTTCATGCAGTGTACAATCGATTTTGTTCAAGCTCCAAGACTTCATGAATCATGTAAAATATGAAATCCAATCCTTAAATAGTCTATGAAAGTTCTGATTAATTAATGAATTTGCATAACGTCATTTAATTAACAATGCACACTCGAAGCCGGATTCTACAATATTTCTAGTCTCGCTCAACCAAACTCGTGTGCTTCGTGAGATCTTCGCCATACGAGAGTTTAAAACAAATGCTTCGTAAATCGCTGTTGCCGATAGAACTCGCTTCTGTCAAACTTTATAAAAGCAAAACTACAAGGACATTTCTTGCTACCTCAAATTTTATCTATTCATACTTTCTGCAAACATTCTAGCCAAAATAAAACTGGAAGCTTAAAAGGAAATCATTGAACATTACCTTTCTAAACAGAAGCCAATACATAAGGCATTTCTTAATCAGTCAATGAAACTCTCAATGACGTCATCTCATAATCACATTTACGTAATACGTCACCTCATATCATCAGGGAATTAAAGCTTTGTTCTGGCGTTACAAGGAAAAATCAGTAAGGAAAACTCGGTATGTTTTATCACACCATCACGTGGCAGAGATCTCGTGGAGTCACACCACACCATCACGTGGCAGAGATCTAGTGGAGTCACGCAAGAGTTTAGGTGAACGAAATTACAATACTTCTGAGCATTCAGAACGTCGTCGTGTCTGTCCGATGCGAGGCGAATAACTTCGGCTCTCTGAAAGCGACTCTGAGGTAATCGTAGTGATACTTTCCAGACTGGTAAGTTTTTGGCAGACGAACATCTAGCTAGATGTACGAAAAAGAGATTCTTATGAAATACTAGTGATAATAGCACTCGACGACGTTTCAACAATCAACGAAATACTCGCACATGAAATTTTTAACGTTATTCGTGCAACTTTGTAATGAAAACATTGATGAAATCAATAGGTTTCAATAGTCTGAAACAATTGCTTACGTTGCTATTAGTGATAACACGTCATCTAGTCATTGCAACGTCAGTAGCATTATTATGATGTAATAATAAAAAAGTGTTATGGGGCAGTTTAAAATTACCATTATGGTGGCACTCTACACTTTCGTTTTTGCATAGGGTTAGATGTTTAAAGAAAAAGAATTTTCCAGGCTTTCCTCACTGATTATCCTGGCTATTTTTTTAAAACAATCTTGTATATCTTAGGTATCATTAAAAGAACTTTTCATTCTCTTTATTTTGGTGTATGATTGATGGATGCAATTTGGGTTATAAAGTATACAGCTTGGTATTACTTCAGATGTGCACCTATCAAAAAAAAACTGCTAGCTCCGCTTGGTCATTTTCACTTTCTGGACTTCAAAGATAAATTGTAAAAAAAGAGCCGATAACTTTTTTACTTTTTTATATTTTGTAATTCATTCATTGCACTTTCAGAAGTTAGTATTGCCTACTCTGGCAAAATTCGTTTTCCCTATTTAACTAATTGATACAAAAATAGTGTACTTTGGACTAATTCAGGCTGATTTGTCCAGCACATGAGAGCAGCCATCTATCTATCTATCTATCTATCTATCTATCTATCTATCTATCTATCTATCTATCTATCTATCTATCGCAAGAATCCTTGAAAATCCTTCGCCCTTCAACTATTTTGAACTTTCACCTCTAAGAATTTCATTATTTTCTTGCAGCAGCCAGAAACAACGTCAGTAGGAATGGGTATGAATATCAGTTTTCACAGCTTTTATCGAGCCTTGAGGCCCCTGGGTTGCTGCAGTAGAGTAAGCATCCCAGACCGGCAAGGATGGCATATGTTCTCTATTACTTAAAACTCGAGGGCAAAAAGATTGAGGCACAACACGGGGAATATTTTGCAAAAATTCACAATACTGATATTTTAAAATATTTATTTATGAGAAAAATTGTTTAGAAAGTGTTTGAAACACCGCAAAGGGTTTGATTTATAAGGGAGTCCAATTACTGAATGACTAAATTATTAATAGAGAGCTCCTTGTGTAAACATATAGTTAAATAATTATTTTTCCAGTAAAACCTGAAACTGGTGGTATTTTTTTTTTCCCACGCGCGCACGCATATGTAGTTGTCATTACATGAATTATGAAGGTTTCAGGTGAGAGAGAGCATGCTTCGTTGTATTTCAAATTATCAGTGTTTGTTCAAATGTCTAAAACGAAATGTAAAAGAACATATTTGTGAAAGACATTTTTATTTGCTTCACTTTGATGTACGTGTATATGTTTGTGCTTATTATTGTTAGAGACAGCATTTTGGGAGATGTACATTTCAGATTATGGACTTCATTTTCGTGGAAGCCTGAAAAATGCGTGGATACTTTCTTAAATGTTATAAATAAATACATTCTTTTTAGTTCATTAGAAGCTCCTCCTTCTATACAGGATTAGTGACTCTGTATATGTAAGACTAATGATGTTGTTGGTGTCTTTCATGTTTTTATGCTCCATAGGTTAAACAGAGCCATTCCTCTATTAGTGGTTGATTAATATGGTGCACCTGTCCTCATTCAAGCAGGTTGTGATGATTCCTTCTACACCGCAACCAAGCTGAATAAGGACACGGACACACAGTGACTGCCTGAAGTACCAAGATGGCGCACAATACGGCTTCCCCATGGGGAACAAAAAGTAACCATTTACACGCTTAATGCACGGAAAGACAGTTTCCCCGACAAAAAAGGCTCATTTCTGGACAAAAGATCATTTGAAGAGTTCAACTGTGTTTTGAACGAAGTAACCTAAACTTTGTCTGGCAATGTGGTAATTTCATCCCGTAATGGTATCACATGTTTCTAAAGTTGATGCCAAACACATAGAAGATTCTGAACAAAATCAATCCATATGCAAAATAAATTTTCTACAAACAGGTTGAATTGAAACATTTTCGCACTGCATAAAGTTGCATTATTCAGGATGAGAAGTGAACAATAAAGACCAATGCAAAGCATGTATTGCTCGTCCAATGTATGCCAATGTATGCCAGTATATGTCAATGTACGCCAATGTATGTATATGTATGCCAATGCATGTCAATGTATGCAAAATTACCAAATGCATTTCCAAACTTGAGGTAGGAAATACAACTAAATGAGTCAAAAGGGATAGCAGATTTAATCCCAATGCAACAATAATAAAAGAGTTTGATAATATGCGACTCTTTATAAATAAAACACTTATAACTAGCAAACAAGCATCAACATGTTGTTTCCACACTATCTCTATTTAAAGATTCATTCTGAAATGTTGGATTAACATAAGCCAAACAACAACCAAAAAAAAAAGAGTCAACGACTCTTGGCGTAAGTTTCACATTCTATACGTCTAATACACCAACACAGCTAGGCTTCTCATTTGGACTCGGAGGAAACAGCATGAAATTAAATGTCAGACAGGTACACAATCTATTTTAACTTGAAGGATTGGACCAGAAGAAAACAGAAACGACAGCATGATAGTCTGATGCACACAGATAAATTCAATGCACATAAATCCAGGAGAGAACATTTTAGACCGTAATCTGAGGTTATGCAATGGGCTTCGGAACCACGTGGTAACATTACATATATAGATTAGCTCATGTAAACCATGAACACCAGAAAAAAGAATCCAATGAATACGTACATCCCAAACAAGTTCATTTTTCACAACGATACAAATTTGACTTCTTTGCTGTTCGAAGATATCCCTGGGTATCAAACTCATGTATTCAAATGTCCACATGATAAAAAATACAACTGAACATGTATTGATACCGTTGCTTCCATAATGCCTGTGCCAATAGTAGGCCCGTCTCTTTATGCTAACATATGCTATATGTCTGGAAGCTTGGCTCCTAGATGATATACGAGACGTTTAGCACTGAATTCCTCGTCAAGGTCCTCAAAAAATGAGACTCCTGATTGGTTGGAAAGTAAAGCTTTTCAAAATTCTCACACTTGAACAGGCTGCCATCATGTGACTGCCACTTCTACCGAGAGCTGAGACTTCCTGTGTGTTAAGCTGGATAAAGATTGTTTTTAAGTGGTGTCTCATGGTATATAACTAATGCTTACAATATTATTATTACATGTCGTCCTGTCCGTCTGTAATTTCTTCCGTCTGTCCGTCCGTTAGTAATGTAGTATGACTCCCCCTACACTGCTGAAGATACAGATTTGAAACTTTGGGATATGATTGGAGATGGCTGAAGACGTTTACAACGGTTTTAAATTGTGTTATGAACACTTTTCGTTTGTTTGTTTGCTTGTTTGTTGGCTTGTGTGTGTGCTTTTTTTTTTCTTTTTTTCTTTTTTGCTTAAATATCTCATATAATTGTATATGTATTTTAGGCGGAGAGCTGAAAGTTAGCGTGTGTCACACACCCTAAGACCTTGCCTCAGAGGTGGGGGAATGTAGCCCTTGTGTATTCACTTTGAAATTGTTAAGATTCCCACACTATAACCATACACATTTTTAAAAGACCTTGCATAGGCGCAATTAAACATACGTTCAATACAAACCCTGTGTCATCGTTCTTTGGTAAGGGACTTGCCCCTGGGACATAACTTGGAGTGTTACGATCGCCATCCTATAACCATGTATACATTTAATGGGCATGAGGATCTAAATTCATATGTGCATCCAACACAGACCGTGGGTCATGCCAATGGAGTACGGAACTTGTTGCCCAGGGGTCATATCTTGAAAATTATCATGATCTCCGCCTATATAGCTGATAGAATACAAGCTTTCTGGATTCACCCAAGAGGATACTCATAATGTGAAAGTAAATTCATACAAAAAGGTAATCCCAGATGTTATCCACATCAAAGAAAATCAAGACAGTATCTCTATCCATGTCAGGAACAATTCATCACTGAAGCAGATGAATGAACCTAGGACTAATTTCCAACTCTACAAATACTCATAGCAACATGGGTATATGTCCAAAATCACTACTTCACATGAAAATAAAGTTACATGTACTGTATTCCCATCAACAAATACCATTTTATTTCAGGGCAGTGGATGCTTGGCTTGGACTTATAATGGATTTCTTGAACTGTGTAAAGACATAAACAATAGATCTAACACCAGCACTGTGTCACCAAAACCATCCTCAGCTTGGCCCTTAACCTCCACTCCTATCAGTGCCTGCCAAGCAAGGCCATACTTAATTACAAACTCACTTGCTCATGTAAACACAAGTACACAAGGGCTAATTACTTAACACCTCCCTCTTCCTAGCCCTGATAGACCCATATACACTTCATCAAATTGTAGAAGACAATGCCACTAATCAAGATATTGAAAACCCAAGTACATGTAGTGCTAGCCAAGCAAGACCCCACTTATTTACACCTTCACCTGCACAGGCAGGCACAAGCCACATGGTGCCTAAATATATAACACTTCTAGCACCACCGTCACCAAGCCCTGGTAGACCCAGATACACTTCATCAAATTGTAGAAGACAATGACACTAATCGTGATGAGACTTCTTTCAAACACAATGCAAGTCACAGTTCACAGTGCCATGGAAAATTATTTTCTAAGTGACTTGATAGTTATGATCAGGAATCTTAATATATATGTACATGTTTATATATATATATATATATATATATATATATATATATATATATATATATATATGTGTGTGTGTGTGTGTGTGTGTTTGTGTGTGTGTGTGTGTGTGTGTGTGTTTGTGGTTTCAAGGCAATCCTCAAAGTAGTTTAGGAGGAGTAGCGATAACAAACGTGTGCTAACGGACGGATGGATATCGGACGACGGACAACAGATCAGCACCATTTTCATTTAGGACCAAGTAGACATGATAAGGAGTCTTTTAGTGAAAACACGATGTTGATATGCCCATCCATTCAGGAGGAGTAGCGATAACAAGATTTGTAAGATGGCTGCCATAGCGGCCATATTGGGCGTCAGTGCGGCACCATTTCATTTAGGACCAACTAGACATCATAAGAAGTCTTCTCGTGAAAACCGCATGTTGATATGACTAGCGATAACAGGACTTTCAAGATCGCTGTCATGGCGGCCATATTGTTATCAGATCCGCCCCATTTTCATTTAGGACCTATTAGACATCATAAGAAGTCTTTTAGTGAAAACCCCACGCAATATGACTCTCTGTTCAGGAGAAGTTGCATAAAGAATATTTTTCAAGATGGCTGCCGTGGCGGCCATATTATACTTTTAATTCGCAACATTTTTATTTAGAACCAACCAGACATCATAAGAAGTCTTTTAGTGAAAACTCCATGTTGATATGACCATCCATTCAGGATGAGTAGCGATAACAAGATTTTCCAGATGGCTGCCAAGACGGCCATATTGGACTCCAGATCAGCACCATGTTCATACAAGACCACCCCATGCTGATATGACCAACAATTAAAGAGTAGTAGCGATAACAAGATGTTCAAGATAGCTGCCATGTCAACCATATTGGATGTCAGATCTGCACCATTTTCATTTAGGACCAACTAGACATCAAGAAGTCTTTTAGTGAAAACCCAATCTTGATATGATCATCCATTCAGGAGGAGTAGCGATAACAAAATTTTCAAGATGGCCGCTGTGGCGGCCATACTGTATGTCCGAGCAGCACCATTTTCATCTTGGACCAACTAGACCATGGGATGAATGTGTGTGTAAAGTTTTATGGCAATTCTCAAAGTAGTTTAGGAGGATTAGCAATAACAAGCTTGTGCTAACGGATGGACGGACCACAGGCGACGGACGGACAACAGACCATCCGATAAGTTCCTCTGGTCTATGACCAGTAGAGCTTAAAAAAAAGTAAAATTAAGGACATTTATTCCATTAGGTAAAATTGACACGTGGAAAATTATGTTATTTATAAGTGATGTTATTCAAACAAACATCCATCTCATTAGGTGACGATAGCATGATACTGAAAAATGAGAGAACCGTCTTCAATGGCTGATCAAATGGCTTGCAAAGAAGCATTTATAGGAAATACGCGGCTTTGCATATACCGTAATTAGGCGCGAAGAGTAATCTTCCCACGCCTGACTACAAGGTGTCGCGCATGTCAGGTAGGACAGTTCGTATTGACATGTACCTCTATTTTATTCTTTTTGCCATCGATTTTAATTCTACTTAACAATATATTTATAAACTGGGGATTCAAACATAAGCTAAATATTGTGACTTTTCCCTGCGTGGTCGGTGTTCATAATGTATTTAAAAATGAGAATTTTCGATAGAGTCTTTTAGTTTTATCAACGTTGATTTTAAAGATCTTGCATGGAAAAACTGTCTTCAAATTTAAATACAGTGCTAAAATGATCAACTCAAACAACTAAGTTAATCCTCACTCTTTTGTTGTTATTGTGAATACAAAACTGTACGTTTGGTTTATGTGCAATACGGCAGAACATCTTCAGTTCTTCCTTCCGGTATCGGAGAAGACGAAAATTGTTTGCTAGACTTGAAAAGAAGTTATCTGCAACGAAGCCTACAGGTTTTGATCCCGTATAGAATATATCGCAGGGTGGTCATTTATATTACTACCTATTTCATAACTTTAACCCAGATAGCAAGCTTTGACATGAAAATAAGTTACAACTTTGAAACTTGCGGGAAAAACGTATACCTTACCTGAAGGTTAGGTCTTTCTTCTCCCATTTGGACGGTGCCGTTATGTATCTTTTCTTTCGAATTCCTAATGTTTCATCTTCAAAGTCCTTGTTCCCACATCGTGGCCTCTGCATGAGTTCAATAGTCCGACGGTCCACCACTCCTGTTTCTGGAATATTACCAATCTTCTGCAGCTTCTTGATGGCGTTCGTGAAGTTTCCCTTGGACATGAGGCTGGCGGCTTCTTTTGTAAGTCCCGATATATAGCCGAAATTAGCAAGGTAGTCCTGCGGAAAGCAAACAATGCATGACCTGAGAAAAAGTATCCACAGACACGTAAAAATGTTTGAGCCAACAGGCTTCATTATTTGCCTGAATTATGCGATACCCCAACACGTTTGGCTCTTGGGTATATGCATGATTATATTCAATGATAAGACATTAATGCTGATATTTGATTGTTGGATGACATTAAGTCAGCTGGACGAGATTACTCATGTCCTGTAATGTCTAGTGGTCATTTCGTATCCTATAGTGTTAGCATAAGTGTCCTGTTGTATCTAAAGGTCAAACGGTGTTCGATTTCAATGATCTAGCTCGATACTTAGACCTGTGTATGTGTCTACAGCATATCGGGATCCAAATCAGAGTCAGTACATCCGGATTAATTTACGTAAAAGATAAAAGCTATCGTAATGCAGAGTTAAGTTTTAGCCTTATCACAATATTAAGGACGTAAGCAGCATTTTATCACATATCTGTGTCTTTGAATTGTACATTTTATAACTTTTACTACCAAGATATAATCTGCTGGATAATCAAGTGCCATGCAGTTTTCGGGTGTTAAGACGTAAAACTATGTAGAAAGAAAACTTTCCCCACTAAAGGATATTAAAAGGAACAATGCTGTGTCAGTTATGAAGGCATCTTACATGTAGTATCTCGTTTAAAGTGAATTTAATTGCTGTAGCAATACAGACTTGAGTAGTTTTACGTGATTCCCAAACAAAGATAGTAGTACGTCCGTATCTGTTCGATAAAATTTAATTTGTCATTTCAAACAAAGATTGCTTTAAGTAGTTTCTTTGAATCTACATGATGAAAAAAGAAACATTAAAGGAACATCTGTAATCAAATGAAAGGCCGGCGAGAATTCTTAGAGTGTCATGTGATATGGATGAAAAACAAGAGTCTGGTGCAGAATAAAAAAAAAGATAAATAACATCGTGAAAGCATTATGAAAGAAATAAATAACCTCGTGATAGCAATATATGAGAAATAAATAACCACGTGATAGCACTACAAGAGAAATAAATAACCACGCGATAGAATTATTACAGAAATAAATAACCCTGTAACAGCAATATGGATATGGTGAACGGACGGAAAGATGGATGAATTTGCATACAGGAAAAAATTACAGCCACCCTGCTGTACTGGCATTTTGGGCATGCAAATAAAAAGTACGAACGTCTTACGCTTCTTTTAGGAAAAAGCGGGATTTCATGGGTTTAATGTATTGCACATATTTATTTATTTATTTATTTATTTATTTATTTATTTATTTATTTATTGTAAACCCATGTCTAAGGCTCTTGCAATCAAACTTAATGTTACAATCAGTCATTGAACTTGCAGCCAGCTTACAAATAATTATCAGATATTTCCAAAATACAATGTTCTGAATTTATATAAGTATTCATTACCTCAAGATAGGTGTAATTGGTAACAAGACTTGGGAATGTTTGCGTACTTTTTGTGTACTATTTTAAGATCCGTGAGGCGTGCTGCCTTTGGAAGATAAACAGTTCTTGATATAAACAGACGGTTATCGATCGTGTTTACCAAGCCCAAAATTCTAAGCGTAGGATTAGTTGAGTCATCCACGAGAGAGAGAGAGAGACAGACAGACAGACAGACAGAGACCGAGAGAGTTTTGGTATTTGATTTGGTGTTTTAAGGCACAACAACATCTGAAGGCTGTTGAGTGCCGAGGCAATTGGAGCAAAATTTCTTGTCCAAGGACGCACCACGGTAGCCGGCTTGGGCTGATGCCATGGTAGGATTCGAACCCGTACCCTTCTGGTAGGGAGTCTGGCACGCTAACCACTGAGCCACAGCGGCTCATAGAGAGAGAGCATATTGAAACGAAAATTTAAGGAAATTAAATGCCCTGCGGACATGTACGTATTGAGAATAAGCTAGCTCCGTGAAGTTAAAAATCTAAAGAACAAAGATTTATGAAAATAACAAGACAACCCCCCCCCCCCAACAATATATATATAATTGTTGTGGGAGGTTTTGTTGTTGCAAAACCATGAAATCTGATATATCTGATATTCATAAAAATACATGATTTCACAGATGGCTGTGGGCCTGGATTTGAGGTCTGATATTTGTAACTGCATTTTCATCATATATTGGATTATATTTCTCAATAGTTAATTGAAACTAAAATGTATCAACAAAATTAATTTAATAACTGAGTAACTTTTGCACAAATGGTAATCCATTTTAAGACAAGGCGCATTTTCTTAAAGATGGGGACCCGCTTTCGCTCTCTGCTCTTCTCCAGTGTTAATGCGGCTATCTTTGAGAGCAAAGCATTTGTTTCAAAAGGGTCACAAATTGTGGGTGACGTAACAACAAAGCTGGCTTTTATCTTCTAATCTTTAAATCACTTTCACTTTGTGCAATTCTACAAGCCTGGTATTTGTACCAATGGTAACAGTCGTTTTTAAAACCACTTAGCCTACTTTTCATGTTGTGCATGACCGACAGACAATTGCACCATATGGTTTATCATGTATCTTACTGTAACCGTATGTGCCCCTTTCAAAATTCCTATAAAATAGGAAAATAATTCCCTTGATTTCTCTGGGCACTGGCAGGACAAAATTCGATATTTCCATACCATTTGTATGTCCTTTGTCCAGGCAAAAACCTTTACATCTTTAAAAAAAAACAATATATATATATATATATATATATATATATATATATATATATATATATATATATATAATATGTCTAAGTTTGGCAAGGGTCCCCATGTATTGCTAACTTTGCATCCAATATGAAATGAAAACGAATTGATAGGTTGTGATAAGTCCCAAATTCAAATTCACTAATGTATAGAAACCTTTCAAATAATAGAGATATTGGTTTACAATCAGTTTGTCTCGATGATTGATTGATTGATTGACTCCTGTTTAATGGCACGTAAGCACATGACAAGCTATTTAGTGCAGAGGCAATGGTAGTAAAGTGCCTAGTCAATGTGCACAACGACACACGACAGCCAAGTCTAGCTGGTCTCGGCAGGATTCGAAGCTGCAATCCAAAGATTGTGACCACTGAACAATACAGACATTACTTAACATTTGCCACCGTTATCAAAGTCAATGAAAGTCGTTTTCGTAAATGACTTACGATTTGTTTTTCTTTCAAATTTATATAAAATGTCAAGCCTGGTAAAGTCAAAGAGGTTTTCAAGGTTTTGAAGATTTTCCAGAGCTTTGGAAATCTTTACCGTAACAGGTACATGTAAAAGTGCACACGTGTAAAGGCCATTAGACGCAAAAACCCCTAGGAAGTTATCTCAAGATAGCTGTCAAACCTACAGCAGGACAAAAGAAGTGCCTACGCCTGAAATACATTTTATTGCACAGATATGAAATTTTGATTTCAATCCATAACTTTAAGATATGGATCAGTTTTGTTTCCTGTTGGTGAAAACATTCATGGGAACTTATTCCCAGCCACAGGTTAGCAAATCTGGAACTTATTCCCAGTCAAGGGTTAGCAAATTTGGAACTTATTCGCAGTCAAAGGTTAGCGAATTTGGAACTTATTCCCAGTCACAGGTTAGCAAATTTGGAACTTATTCGCAGTCAAAGGTTAGCAAATCTGGAACCTATTCCCAGTCAAAGGTTAGCGAATTTGGAGCTTATTCCCAGTGAAAGGTTAGAGAATTTGGAACCTATTCCCAGTCACAGGTTAGCAAATTGGAGATTGGAGTTTGTTGTGCTATGATGTGACACGAGTCTCGAAAAACAAAAACAAAAAGCAGCGCAGTTTAATAATTGTTACTTTCAAAGTTCATGAGCTGTAAGGACTAAGAAATGCCTTCATAAAACACCGAAGCCACACATTATGGGGCATACAAATGCCAGGTCAATCACCTAGTCAAACAAACGAATAGCGACTTCTGATTGGTCAACGCCATGGATGACATCGATTATAAAATTATGGCTTATATTGATATTTATGCAACTGGACACGAACACTTTTTTAAGTTGTACATTTTGTCTTAGTATAAATAATTTGCAGCCACGCTTATTGATATACATGTGAAATTTACCAACTCCGTTGTGAAGAATTTTTAATCATTGCCTTCTTTCATAATGTCTAAATATTTTGAGCATTTCGTCACGTTAGTTTGGAATTTCAGAGTAGGTGTTTTACAACAAGACAGGCATCATTCCAATGTTATCGTAATGTTGCAAAGCAAGACCTCGTTATGTATTTATTGCTTGGCAGTTACTTAAAGTCTATTTTAAAACATAAGACAGTGTACATGTTCACGATCATACATTTTGAAGAGTATTTAGTTAGTTATACTTTTTGCCCCTTGTGGATACTACACAATACAAGTTATCTCATAAATATTTTGAAACATGTTAATACTATATTATACGATATGTTAACCTGAACCAATATAAAAGCTTGCAATGGCCATCCTACATCAAGTAACGAATGAATAATGAACTGGGGAAATACGGCAAAGTGAAGAAACAACGTAGGCTTGTTGCTATCGAATAATGTGTGTGCGTGTGCGTGTGTGTGTGTGTGTGTGTGTGTAAGCGAATATAACCGTGCTTTAAACATGTAATTTAATTCGTTACAATGCGTTTTGAAACGTTTTACAAATGTATCAATATGCGTAGAGATCGAGGTAAAATATCGACTAAAGTACATTTGATTGTAGTTTATAAGATTTTTATTTTAGCCCATTTTAATGAGAAAATAGGAAACTTTCACTCTGCAGCTACACCTATAATTACATTGATAACAGTCCAAAGAAAGTGTAAACTCCAAAAGAGCGGCAAATAACCTTTGACTTTGTTTCCAAGTGTACTGCAAAATGTATTGTAATCAGAAACAGGTATTAGCCTTAAAACATACTTGATGGCTCCGCTATATTCAGTACATTGTTTGGTTAAAGAAAGAAAAAAATAATAACTTTTTTTTTCTTTTTTTATTTTAATGGCTGGGGCATGAAGAAGTGGGCCAGGTTATGTATTTAAAGCAGGAATATTCTTGCTTATTGAGAAAGTGTGGGATAACTTTAATATTGGATTTTCTTTTCTTTCTACATGTTTTCATCATGGCTATCAGTCTCGACTTTTACGTGATTTGCGGGATGTGATTCAATAAAATAAAGGTTGAAAGAGAAAATAGTACGAGTAGAAAATGTAGAGATTAAAGAAGAAGAGATTTGCCAACTACATTACCATCTTTTCAAACCTAGACCAATCCGGCTATAATGGTTGTAGAGAAATGTAATACATCTCAACCGGCACAGCTCCAGGGGATCGTTATAATTTACTTTTAGTTGGCCCTAAGTGGGGTTCTGACAGTGAGTTTGGCCAGTTCCCGCTGAAAGATACCATGTCGGAGCCTCCGCAACAACATTTGGGAATGAACTCCAAAGGGCCACTGACAAGCTGTATTTAAAGTAATCTTTTGAGACGGAAAATTGCATGAATTTCTTGTCATGGTTAGACCTGGTACGTCTTGATGAGGGAGTTACGAAGTCTGATGCACGAATATCCACGGGGTTGCTGGCTATATTTATAGTTAACTGTGCCTTGATACGACGCGCCTGGAGTGATTCCCACTCTAGATGTTCCAGCATGAATGTCACGCTGCTGGTATGTACTTCTACAGCGGATGATTACATTGCCGGCAACTCTTTGATGTTCCATCTCAACCTTTCTTGTCAAATCCTGGGTATTCGGGCACCAAACTTGTATTATAGGGTGGGTCTTACTAGTGTGAAGCAGACTACTAATTTAGTATGTTCGTTATTGACTCTTAGATTTATTCTCAGGAACCCCAACGTACTATTGCCTTTCTTCATTGCTTTGTGTGTGTGTGTGTGTGTGTGTGTGTGTGTGTGTGTGTGTGGTTGGTTTGTTGGGTTTTGATTTTTGTTGTTGTTTTCTTTGTTGGGGGGGGGGGGGGCGACAAGCCGCGCGAGCTTTCCTCTCTTGAGTATCTAGTAGCATCAGCTGGTGTCCTTGTAATGTTTATCTGAAGAGTATGGGAATTCTTGGTCTGTATAATCATATGATGCTACGTTGGTCTGCATTGAAGGACATACCCCAGGTTCTTTCCCATTTGGCAAGCTCTGTTAGGTCCTCTTGTCGAATCTTGTAGACTTCCTCTGATATCACTGCCATGTTGATCACACAATCATCAGCAAAGGGTCCGGTCCTTGAGTTAACATACTCAGGGAGATCATTAATAAACAGGAGGAATATGATATGCCCTAATACATTTCCTATGGTACTCCACTTCCGACAGGTGCAGGATCAGAGGTGGCCCCAAACTCGCTGTGTCCTGTCAGACAGGAAGGATCGTATCCAAATGAAGTGTGTTACTTCTGACGCGTTCGTTCGTTCGTTTGATTAACGACGTGTGCGGCCATTCGGCCATTTACGTCGACTTCTGACGCCGTAGTAATCCAGCATAAGTAGCAGGCGTTCATGAGTGACGCTATCAAAAGCCTTACTAAAATCTAGCACTGCACTGTAGGATCATACTGTCTATCCTTGTTTAGAGATAATGCTAACTCGTGTACCAAGGTTAACATTTCAGTTTCACAGATTCTACTGGCCCTAAAGCCACGCTGGCAATTAGACAGGATGTCATGTTGGTCATGGTGCAGCGTGATATTACTAAGGCTGATGTGCTCAAGCCATTACAGCATAGGTAGATAAGGAATATATATATATATATATATATATATATATATATATATATATATATATATATATTCCTTATCTATATAAGTTATTACTGTTCTTGAACCTGTCGTCTCCCTATTTAAATATGGCCGAGTCATTAGGTGCCAAAGGAGAACAGCTGGGGTTTTCATTTTCTCAAGATAGCTTTTTTTTCTTATGACTAATATGATTGATACACTTTCTTTTGTTTGTTTCCCCCTTCCCCCTTACAAATTAGAACAAGAGCATGTTTTTTTTCAATCTACTTGGAAGCCAAAAATGTATTTTTTTAAATCCCAGGCACCCAACACCCTTGTGAAAATTAAATGGTCGGTCCCTTTGCGGTGTTTTTGTACATCAGGAATTGTTCCATACTCGAGGAATTTTCTGAAGATGATCGTCAGGACAATTGCTATTAAATCAGCCAATTCTTTAAGTACCCTTGCAGGTTAAATATTGGGGCATTTGTTTTGTTTTTTTGTTGTTTTTTTTAAAATTTATTTTTGTATTCTCATTGCTGAGCGTAACTGGATTTCTGGGTTAGGAAAATCCCTATATCGTGAAATATTAGTAAACGGATTCAGTTATCTCTCAAAGAGAAAATTTCGCAAAGTACTTTTAGAATAATTTTAGTCACATACATACGATCTTCGTATGACGCAACACATGCAAGGCGATGTTGTTTTTGTGTCTTTGTGTCAAAACATGGCTCACAGAAAATGGTACCAACTTTTATTTTTATTTTATTTTTGGGAAGTTTGGGTTTTCTAGCATGCCACAAAGCCTAAGTGCTTTCAAATTTATGCAGGCATTGGCAGATATTTATACTATTTTATTGTGGCACTGGCACCAGACAAGCTATTAAACTAATGGATGTGCATTTTTTTCAAGCATAGGGGCAAAATGGCACCTCCAGTATTCTTCCGGCATATATTTTTTGACGCTGGACCATTTCAAGAGACTATAGCTTCATGAAAGTATTGTGCAACATGTTTTTCCTCTTTGCCATTTTATGTGATTAGGAACAATCTGAAAACTGAGCTACATACAGATTTTTTTAAGAATTTTTTTTCCTTTGTATTTATTTTGAAATAACTCACATGATGACATAAAGTAAATTCAGATAGTAGTGTGAGCCCTGTAATGAGATAGGTTAGTGCTATCGCAAGTTGCCTCCCTTAAATTCTATGCGAATGTTATAGGCCTAATGGCTCGCAATTATAGCTATCGCCCAAATTCCCCCCGCCCCCCTCCCCCCCCCCCCCCCCCCCCCCCCCCCCCCCCCCCCCCCCCCCCCCCCCCCCCCCCCCGGCTACCCCCAACAAGCACCCCACGGTGAAGATCATGTGGATTTATTTTGTATTAAGAATCCAGATACGTAGGACTTTTTGAAATTTCCGAATGCAGCATAGATTGACATCGCAATGTCTCGTATCACATTGTCTCGTACATATGCATGTCAGAACATAACCTTTAGTTGCTTACTCAAAATATTAACACCGGTCTGTGATTGACACTTTCTACCTAACTGAAAATGCTGTAAGACAAGAGTCCCTCGAAGGGACTGGCGCTCTACTGGGCGAAAAGAATTTCCAGGAATTCAAAATAAGACCATTTCTTCCTCTTAACTGTCGAGTGTTGAAACCATCTCTGATAAAATTGTCAAATTAGCTTCTGTGATACACATACTGGATGTCAGCTTGGCACCATTTTCATTTAGGACAAAGTGAACATCATTAGAAATCTTTTGGTGAAAACCCCCCATGTCATAATGATCATCCATTCAGGGGGAGTAGTGACAACACGATTTTTAAGACAGTCGTCGTGGCAGCCATATTGGATGTATGACTGGCCCCATCTTCATCTATTACCAACTAGGCATCATAAGAAGTCTATTGGTGAAAACCCTATGTTGATATAGCCATTCATTTTGAGAGGAGTAGAGATAATAATATTTTCAAGATATGACTTTATATTCAGGAGTAGCAGTAACAAGATTTTCAAGATGGCTGTTGTGGCGGCCATACTGGACTTCAGGTCGGAACAATTTTCATTTAAGACCAACTGGATATCATAGAAGTCTTCTGGTGAAAACCCCACATCAATATGACTTTCTGTTCAAGGAGATTTGATAACACGACTTTTAAAATGACTGCCATGGCGGTCATTTTGGATGTCAGATTGGCATCATTTTTATTTAGGACTAGCTAGTGATCATAAGAAGTCTTTTAGTGAAAACCCCATGCTAATACGACCATCTATTCAGAAGAAATAGCTAAAACAAGATTTTCAAGATGGCTACCCTTGCGGTCATATTGGATGTCAGATCGGCACTATTTTTATTTACCACCAACTAGACCTCATACGAAATATTTTAGTGGAAACCCCATGTTGATATGACCATCCATGCAGGAGGAGTAGCTATAACAATATTTTCAAGATGTCCATTCTGGCGGCCATATTGGACGTCAAATCGGCACCATTTTCATTCAGGACCAACTAGACATCATAAGAAGTCTTTTAGTGAAAACCCATGTTGATATGACCATCCATTAAGCAGGAGTAGCGAAAACAAGATTTTCAAGCTGAACACTGTGTCGGCCATATTGGATGTCCGAGCAACACCAATTTTTCATCTTGGACCAACTAGACCATGGGATGAATGTGTCTGTAAAATTTCATGGCAATCCTCCAAGTAGTTTAGGACGAAAATAGCGATAACAATTTTGTGCTAACGGACGGACGGACGGACGTCGGACGGACGACAGACAACAGACCAATCCACAAGCTCTTCTGGCCTATGACCATTAGGGCTAAAAAAAACAAAAAAAACAAACAAACAAAAAAACAGCATGTTCCGCCTACACCGGCATGAGCTAATAGTTAAGTTCTGCACCGTTATGCCAGTGTATTTGCCAAATCAGGTGTTCTTCTTAATGCCAGTGTATTTGCCAAATCAGGTGTTCTTCTTAATGCCAGTGTATTTGCCAAATCAGGTGTTCTTCTTATCTTAAATAAATTTCGGGCACATTTGCATTTAAATGACTGAAATGCCTTTCGAAATTAATATACTTCGTGTCTCGAAGATTAATTAAGCTGCTGATAGCGACATAAACACAGAAAAATACAGACATACAGATTTTTTCTTACTTATTATAAAGTCTCTATGACTTCTAAATCGTAAGATCCACGACTGAACATACATACATTTGATAGTTAAGATTGTAAATTTGATGCAAACTGATCAATGAATAGGCTGATTCCAGCTTAAAACCATGATTCATTGTGTAACAAGCCCATAACGTCTCATATTTTTGACCATTTTGAGAACAGGTTCAGAGTCATTTATCATATACAATTTTACTGAGAACGAAAAATAAAATACTTAATTTATTCTTTAAAAGATACAGTGGTTGTCAAGTTAAAAGTGTAACATTCCTTACATATTTCCAGATATGTGCACTTTAAGAAAGAAATATGAATAACATGTTCTCGAGGTGAACAATTTATGAGGCCGGTAGACTGACATTGGATACAATTTATGAGGCCGGTAGACTGACATTGGATACACTATATGAGGCCGGTAGACTGACATTGGATACAATTTATGAGGCCAGTAGACTGACATTGGATACAAACTATCTTTCAGGAAACAGAAGCGTCATAAGCGGCCTTATCTTGGGTCAGAGATGGGGCCATCTTGCATTAGATTAACATGGAGGAAGTAATTTCTGAAGAAATAGGAGATAATGATGAAAGTTATGGGTTACGCCCATTTATTTTAAATAATTATGAGTCAAACCTACATGCAGTTAATACAGAAATTTAGAATTGAAACGTGCAATTTGGGAGGTTTAAAATATTGGAGATCCTTATAAAATACAAAGGTTATTTCCTATAATGCAATTATGAAATGAATATTTTTCACACTGAACACTAGAGGTGAAACGATTCATCGATATATCAATGCATCGATACTTTTGCCATATCTATTCACGTATCGATACAAGAGGTGAAGAATCGATACAAAACGATATCTACTCTGTATAAGTTACTTTAATCTTCAGCAGTCATGAATAATTATTAGTCGTTTGCCTTCTTATTCTTTAAACTGAGAATTGATCATGTATCGTATTGTAGGCTGTGTGTCGCGAATCGTATCGATACGCGGCACAGGTGTATCGTTTCACCCCTACTGAACACTATAAATAATAAACAGATCGTTTCATTAGACCTACCTTTTTAAGCTGGCCATTTTCAAGCGTTTAATATCGAGAAATTGACCTGAAATTTAACTTTGTACGAATTTTAAAAGAGGACAAAATCCAGAGTTGAGTACGTGCTCAAATTGAGAAGGAGGACACAATTCAGAGTTGAGCATGTGCTCAAATTGAGAAGTTTTATATAAACCTGACCTGTAATAAAATGTTCTCTATTGTCACCTTAATACGTTTGGTGTAGGATGAATTGTAACCTAATTAAAAATATCAGTACCATTTCTTTCAGGCGAAAACTAACATCTTAAATCGTCCATCATGTATTCCTTTGTGAGCTTGAGAACTTTGAGAAACCTTGGCAGTTTTGCTGCGGTCAACATCCCATCTTGAAGCAGGTATTTGCTTTGTCGTCTTCTTGTTATTTTGTGTTTAAAATTAAGATGCGAAAATATAAGAAATAGGCTATTTCGCAAGTGTGTATTGGGTTTGCAAGTAATTAATATAACAAAATAAACAGGGTAGCTCCTGACCGTGGAATTAGTCGCTGATTTAATTTAACTTTCGTGCAGAGTTACAGTAATATACCATGATGGCATTCAGATATGCAGATGAAAATACCAAATGCCCGGATGTTCCTTATCATCATCGTGCTCATCATTCCGCTCCAGGCTTTTACGGAGAATAATCTGATTAATCGAGACACAAAGGGTTCTACCGAAAAGGAAGGAAGGGTGTATTGGTGTTTGAAATGGACATTATCAGAGCTTGAGATAACGGAAGATGTGCAGGCAATGTAGATCTTATTTATATTGGTGAAAGAGTGAAGATACTTCCTGGTGGGAGTGACAACAATGGGTGAGCCTTGAAATTAGTCAGTATTCATATAGATTACATGGCACTTGCTCTTTGTTTCTAAATCTAATTTCAGATCCCAAATCAAACCAATCCAGCTCAGGAAAATACAAGAGATCATCTAATAGCCATGAAACCGTTCTCATTGTGTATTAGGCATTATCATAATGCTGGAGGTGATAATTTGTTATTATTGTATTATATCTCCACCTAATTACTTACTACGACATTTATGTCTCATGTATTCGGAATTTATTTTTGTAACAATATTATAAATTTAAAACATTTGTTTCTAAATGTATGTGTGTGTCTATTTCATAATTTAAATGCCAATATTTCCCTCTCCTTTTCTGTCCAACCTCAATGCATTTGTTTTCTATGTTAACTATGCAAACAAGGTGCAGTAATTTATGTAAATGAGTGAGGAACTCCCGAATGCGAGGGGGGGGGGGGGGTAACCTATAGGTTCAGAAAATCATAGCAAGAGACAGTGGATTGACATAAGCCTCACTCATGCTTTAAGTACCTTGAAAATGCTTAATGAAAATTACTAAATTGCTGGTCAGAAAAGCCACATCGTAGCCCTATAATCATCCTTTATGAAAATTATTAAATGGCTGGTCAGAAAAGTCACATCCTAGCCCTATAATCATCCTTTATGAAAATTATTAAATGGCTGGTCAGAAAAGTCACATCGTAGCCCAATAATTTCATTCTTTATCAAAATTATTAATTGGCTGGTCAGAAAAGTCACATCTGCGCCCTATAAGCATCCTTTATGAAAATTATGAAATGTCTGGTCAGAAAATTCACATGGTAGCCCTATAAGCATTCTTTATGAAAATTATTAAACGGCTGGTCAGAAAAGTCACATGGTAGCCCCCTAATCATCCTTTATGAAAATTATTAAACAGCTTGTCAGAAAAGTCACATGGTAGCCCTATAAGCATCCTTTGTAAAAGTAAGTTAATATAAATTTCTAAGTCTGAGAGGCTGAAAGTCTTGACTTTTGTGATAATAGGATCTTACAGCTCCTGATTGCCGTTTACAGTGTTTGCTCTATGTATGTATGTATGTATGTATGTATGTATGTATGTATGTATGTATGTATGTATGTATGTATGTATGTATGTGGAGTACAAATTATAAAAACTGAAACACATTGCTAAAATCTTTAAGAAGATAACCCCTTACAAATAAAAGCAAACATATACTGCTCTAAGATACAAGTAAACATATACTGCTCTAAGATACAAGAAAACATATACTGCTCTAAGATACAAGTAAACATATACTCCTCTGAGATGCAAGTAAACATATACTCCTCTGAGATGCAAGTAAACATATACTCCTCTGAGATGCAAGTCAACATATACTGCTCTAAGATACAAGTAAACATATACTGCTCTAAGATACAAGTAAACATATACTCCTCTGAGATGCAAGTAAACATATACTCGTCTGAGATACAAGTAAACATATACTCCTCTAAGATACAAGTAACAATATACTCCTCTAAGATACAAGTAAACATATACTCCTCTGAGATACAAGTAAACATATACTCCTCTGAGATGCAAGTAAACATATACTCCTCTATGATACAAGTAAACATATACCCCTCTAAGATACAAGTAAACATATACTCCTCTGAGATGCAAGTAAACATATAGTCCTCTAAGATACAAGTAAACATATACTCCTCTGAGATAAAAGTAAACATATACTCCTCTAAGATACAAGTAAATATATACTCCTCTGAGATACAAGTAAACATATACTCCTCTAAGATACAAGATTAAGGATGATGTAAACATTCTAAAAAGTGTGTACAACTTAAAGATAAAAGTAAGACAATGTTGACATTTTCTTTTTTACATAAACTGCATTCTTTAAGACAACCCATGATTTTCTCTGGTGGTACGAGAGAGAGAGAGAGAGAGAGAGACGTTGGTACACCGTTACACATACTAGCTATAGTTCGCGCACCTTAGATCTAACGTTTTTTCTTGATTATGTCCATACATACAAACCTGCAGATTCAAAGAATCTTTCATGTAGGATACGAAAATTCCACCCCTGGGTCAGAATCTACACTTAAGAAAACATGATATAGTCCTAGATTCAACAATGATCTACAGTTCATTTTCCTTTAAAAACTAATAATGAGAAGATGCATGTTTAAATAAACTAACAACTGTAAACAACGTCTTTTTCAACTCGAAACCCGAGTACAGAGTCTGTTGTACCTGTAGAAATGTCGATCAGAGTAAAACGTCCTGTTTTTCGGGACACTAAACTTCAAACACTGCACGTTTTAGGGTGTCAATGTGCTGCACTTCCTAACTGTTATGAAGAAAAATAAATATGAAAAAAAAAAAAAAAAACGTTCAAGTGATGAAGGAAATCTGGGAGTTGTTGACAGTTTGTGTGCGCTATGATCGCAGTAGAAGGCCATGTAGTGAAAGTCAGCAGTCACGTGATTAAAAATAAAGTTATTCCCCATAGTTGATCTACAGCGAAAACACAATTATACGCATGTCGGAATGTCAGAAAATGAAATCCAAACATAAGTACTGACCAAAGCATTATCTTTGTAACATATGCAAATCAGATATGTATGTCAGTATACAGACACTATGAAGATAAACTGCACTAACAAGCATTGATGGGTTGTGGTGTACTTTCAATAGAGTAACAAATAAAGGGAGTGATAGACGACTGAGGCATATAGATGATGCTAGTAGAAGTGAAACAGACAAGCAGATACACACATACGTACATACACACGTACATATATGCATACAAAAATACATAATAAATGCATACATACACACGCTATACATTGATCAATTGACGGATTGTATGATTAATAAATATACCGAAAAACAGACTGGCAGCTAGCTAGTAAGATAGACCGATTTTAGAATATTGGAATCGACCAGAAATGTCGAAAATACTGTTTCATTTGCATGTTGGACTTCGATCAATCCAGGGCAATGTTTTGGTAATGATAAGAGGATACCTTGACGATATGTACGTTGCTCTGGCTGAAAACGTGTTTCCATTATAAGAAAATAAGCGCTCACTGTGTGTAAACAAACGATCAGCAGTCGTAGACCAAATAAATTGTCAAAATAAAATAGCATGCGACACACGCGGAAGCGAAATCAAGAAAGACAACTCTTATAGCCTTAGTGACACCACTGCAGCCGCAGGTTGCAAGTTAAGCGTCATTCAAAGATGAACAGTAACGAATGCTTAAGAATAACTGGGAATAATCCAGTACAAATCTCCACAGGTTTACAGCTTCATTAATTCTTTTCAAATGTTGATTAAAGCAAAAGTTGTATTTTATTATAGATGTAATGCATTTTTGAAATTATGACATAATTTTTGAGTGATAAAATAAAATAAAATCATGCCTCCGATTTTTTTTTTTTTTTTTTTTAACGGCACTTTGAACATATTATTCGCTCTATCATTGGATTATAAGGAAATGGGAACTAAGACACACCGATGCACCAACATGAAACAGGGAAACACAAAAATTCAGTAGAGAAAGAACACCCAAATAGTAATTGGAAGCGAGTATGGAACAACCTAAAAAAAAAACACTGACAACCAATTTATACAAGAAAAATTTTTCATAATATTTATATGATGTATGGTGGACTGGCGAGATCGCATACACCAGAAACAAATTAAAAAGACTGCATCCTTGCCCATTGTGCAACAAGGGGACGGACTCTAAAATACATATAATAACACAATGTGAAAAGAAAAAAGAACAGAGAATCAATATATGCAAAATAATAAAACAAAATTGTGGGAAACTTACTTCAGACCACTAACTTTACACTGCAGATATTAATGATAAAAACACATATACGAAAGTAATAGTATATATAATTGAAATTATAGATACAAGAAGGAAATTAGTCATAAAAACCTACATATTACAGCTAAAAATAAATAAAGCAATCAGGAGCGCCGGTTATACCTCTCCAATTAAGGAGTAGGTTCGCAGGGTGCGGACTGGAAATAAAGATTTTAATAGAACCAAATAGGTTGATACTAAACAAAATAATTAAGGGAAACAGTCATACCTCTCCCATGAGGGGAGTAGGTTCGCAGGATGCGGACTAGAAATAAAGACTCAAATATTAAACAAAATGAATAATAAAAAAATAATAATAATACTTAGAGGAACCAATAAAATATAAATAGGAAAGACATAAATAACTAATGTAGCTGATTAATATTGAGACATATACTGAAACACAGCAGAAAAACAAAGAAAGGCCACACATTTTAGATCATAAGAATCCACCACATAAGAAACAGAACATGATGTTGTCTCCTTTGTGGGAGACTAGAACCGCGGGGGAGCGGGAAACAGCTATATCTCTCCCCATAAGGGAGTAGGTTCACATGATGTGGGCTGGGACACCCTCCCTTCGAGTTAATAAAAACCCCCTCACAAAAAGAAGACCTTATCTAATGAATAATATGATGTATGTACTAACACAGACACAAGAATACAAATGAAAATGTAAAGATAAAGTCTCAAAAAGAGGTCTAATGCTGCTCGGCTATTAGAACTGTGAGAAGGGGTAGGGAAAATTCTGTATACTCCAGAATTCCTTCATACCCTACATGAGTTTTTAATCCGTTAGTGATTTGCTCAAACGAGCGACCAGACTATACCCGAACATCAAAAGCTGCATCATGAATGTGACCAAAAATTCAGCACAAAAGGCTTATACAGAGAACTAGAAATATGTTTTCCATCACGTCCGCGTGAACTCCAAAACTCAGCCAAACGCCTAGTTCCTATTGGTAGAAAATGGAATATTATCATATAACTCGTAAACCAAGTTGAAGGAAGAAATAGTGAAAACCAAACAACTCCAACCATGAATGTAAAGAAAGGACTAATGTATTTCTTCTATTTCGGCAGGAAAGGAATCCAATTACGTCTGCGTAGAAAACATTTCAATCCATCTCTTTAGACTGTAAGCTCAAACCACAATACTATCGCAAAACTAAAGGTTTTCAATCATGGTCGCGCGAATGGAAATCTCAGTCCGTTTTATTGTGCAGTATCATCAGAAAAGACGAAGCAAAAATAAGCAACACGTGCATATTTTCAATCACGTCCGCCTGAATAGAGATTTCAATCCGTTTTTATAGTTAAGCTAAGTATCATCATATAAGTGAAGGAAAGAAAGTAACTAATGGATGTTTTCAATCACGTCCGCGTGTTTGGAAATTTCAATCCGATTTTATAGCCAAATTCGGTATCATCATATAAGAGCAGGAAAGTAAGTAACTAATGGATGTTTTCAATCACGTCAGATTGTTTAGAGATTTGTAAGCCGTTTTTATAATCAAGTTCAGTATCAGTAAATAAGTAAGTAAGTAATAGATGTTTTCAATCACGTCCGTGTGATAGGAAGTTAATCACGTCCGTGTGATAGGAAGTTTCAATGTTCAATCTGATTTTACAACTATTAACATATAGTATAAAAAGAAAAGAAAAATTAATATTTAAAAAAACAGGCCCACCAACACACACGCAAAAACAAAACCAAACTACACGTACCACACTATTTTTTAAAAAAATTCAGATTAGAGGAAGAACTCAGAATGATCTGACCAGACTAGGCCCGTCAATGAACATCAATAAAGTTTTGACTTAAATATAAAATACAAGGCATTCGTTTTAGCACAACACAAATGCAAGCAAATGTACACCCCACACAAGGGACAAAACCAACAGAAATAAAACTCCAAAGACCTCAAGGGCAGAGGTCACTACTGATTTAAAACTCAAAAACAAAGGGAAGAAAGACAAGGAAATTGACCCGACGGGATAATATACCTGAAGGGAAAAGAGCACGAGCTAGAATCTGATAACTGGATATAAGGAAAACAAAGCAAAACGTGAAATAGAAAATAAAGGGAGACCTCAATTACAAATTCTATTTTTAAAATTCCTTTTTTGTTTTTTAGGGAAAATACCCAGAACACACACAAAAAGGGAGGACAGGGAATATAACATATACAAGCCATTATATTTAGAAAAATAAGGAGACATTCCTGAGCTCTAACCAGTTATATGTGCTGGGACGGAGGTGTGGAGTGTCCACAAATAAAGAGGCAGCTGACACGATCTTGGTCTGGGCAGGTATCGAACGACGCTCTAGCAACTTAGCAATCACGGCTCCTTGAATTGTAATAGATAAAGGAAACATTTATACGTATCATGACCACTTCTTGAAGTCATGGAAATGTATTCTTTGCTTATGGCTATAAAATACAGATACAAAGCAAGAAATGGGATCAACGTGGATACAGCCTATACTACATGACCATTGCTTTATAAAACAGGAAGAAATATCGGTAGCATTTTTGAACATTTTCAACTACTTTCCTCCTTAACAAGCAATAAGTATAAACTATCGCATTATCTTTGAACTGCTTTGATCAAATTACACCTTGATATGATAATGTATAAAAGGGTACAGGAGAATACTTCTAAAGCAGTACTTGACACTATTATCAGTTATTTGCTTATAATTCATATGTAAAGTCTGGGCGCCAAGTATCCAAAGCGGATATTTTTAAAAATATTTTTAAAAAATATTTTCCATTATTCATATTTCTGCTAAATGCTTTACATCGAAATCTGTGCATCATACATAACTAATTATACACTGCCTTCAACATGTGAGATAATGTCCGTCAGTATCTGCATGGGTTGAGGGACGGAAAAAGGGAGAAAGAAGCACTATTGCGTTGCTGAGTACTTACAGTTAATATATGACTGCTTACTTTGTTAAACCTAGATCATAATTTATTATCATATGTTTACATCTCATATGAAAATCCTGATTTTACATGGTAAAATTATCATTGTGTAAGTTACTATATGACTGGCTTATTGCTACTTTCAAGGCAAACTTATCGCACATGACACCACTGAAATACCTATTGAAAAAAAAAAAATTGTTTAAATACTTTTATTCAAAACTCATAACTAACATTTAATTTACAACCCAGATAATCAAAGATAAACTAAAATTCATCTGATTTAAATCTTTTCTAAAATTAAATAAGAGTAGACGAAAAATAAAATTATGTTAATGTTACAATTATTGCAGCGACTTGTTTTCCTTCTTTAATAGATTATAAAATCCTTGACTGCTTCACTCAAGGTCAAACGTTACAAGAGTATCGGGCACACATGTTATGGAACAAAGCATTAACAGGCTGTCTTGTTTTATGGTAATTGTATCTAGCAGACTCTTCCTCCCATTAACCATTCGACCGGACGTTATCAGGGGGCGCTGTCTCCCCATTTCACCTCTGTCAATGACCCTCTTACAAAAAAAAAAAAAAAATCCCGGATCTTTCGTTCCATTCATAAAACGTATCATCCGGTCATGTAACAATACCACACTCTCGGAAATAAGGAGTTCAATTTCAATTAGTGTGTATCGTTCTCAAACTCTTAGGCATTAACATTGTAATTTAAAAAGTCACCTTCAGCCAATAAAACTAGGTTTTCAATTATCCAAAATGTGCAAACTAGGCATTAACATTGTAAATTAAAAGGTCCCATTCAGCCAATAAAACTAGGTTTTCAACCGTCCAAAATGTACAAACTATGCATTTTTTTAAATAATAAATTCCAGGGTATCCTCTTAAAGTTCAAAAGATCCGGAAATCAAAAGTGGTTACAAAAATCGGTGTAAAGGCTTTCTATGGTAAACTATATATCATTACCTTTTAATGTGTGCACTGTATTTGCTTTTCTTTATTATACGCCCACTACATTCCTTGATTAAGTATTTTTTTTTTTCTTCATAATTTACACACTACTACGTACATTAGGACTAGAAATTCTGGCATTTCTAAATTGTCACTTTTTAATGGATCTACACTTTGTTTTGTGTTAGATATGTCAATACACTCAATACATATAATTATATGTGCTATGGATAGCCTCTAACGCTAGTCCAAATGCACAACTTATATGAATTTACCGCACAGTGTCTTTACAAGAAGTAATAAAACCAAGTTTGGTTGTGTGATGCCATACATGCAACACAACTCATGTCTTCCTTTCAATTTTTTTTTACAAAGAGATTACCACTTTACTGACGTTAACGTTTGGCATTTAAATGTAGAGGCAGTTTTGGAAAATAAATCTGGAAAAGTTTAATTTGTAAAAGATTCATTCAAATTACAAGTTTGTGTTTTCAAAAAAGTGCTTGAATTAAAAAGGAGTATAAAACTGTATTTCATATGAAATACAAAAAAATCTAATCCAAGAGGCTCTTAAGCTCATCTTGTCTGATGGAGCAAGGTCTTAGATATGGTTGTCGGGGGGGGGGGGGGGGGAGGCCGCATAGATATAAAACAAATGCTCGCCCCCAGATAGCTTGACAAAAATACTTTTGCTCTTCTTTCCATTAACAGGATTTAATTCTATCCATCCAACTAATCGAAAAAAAAAATATCTTGAAATAAAAAGAAAAATATATCTTAGTTGTACCCAACACCTCCCAATAAATGGTAGGTCCCTAATCTCCGAACTAAACCGATGATTCATCCATCACATTACATTGTTATGAACTCGTTGTAAGATGATAGACAATGATGGCAACGTTGTTGATGAGTTGGTATTGTTCTGCTCAAGACTAGTCTGGTTTACAGTTGTGTTTATGACTCACAGACTATACGCTTTCATCTGCCACAGCAAGACGAACGACCGGTTTAGACTCCCGGCCCTAAATGAGCCATATATTGTCTGCTGTAATCGGTATTGTCATTTTTGAATCAATATTGCAATGTTTCCAGTACACAGCAATCACCTAATGAGTCTGATACGTCACATTCTTCTCCATCAAAAGCGTCATAACAAGTACCATGTTATGTGTGGGACAGACTGATTTAACAGTCAACGAACCGACTCCTCTAGAAATGTACCCTTATTTAAAAGGGTCTGAATGCATTTATTTTCTAAATTATCGGCTAAATCAAGATTCTAAGACTCGTTTTTTTATATATGGACATTGGGAATAAATAGTCATATGGATATTGGGAATACATAGTCATATGGACATAGGGAATAAATAGGCATATGGACATAGGGAATAAATAGGCATATGGACATTGGGAATAAATAGTCATATGGATATTGGGAATACATAGTCATATGGACATAGGGAATAAATAGGCATATTTGGTTGGGAATAAAGAGTCATGGACATTGGGAATAAATAGGCATAATTGATTCAAAGCAATGTGTTGTTTTCCAAAATGAAAATTTTCATGAATTTGATTTGTGATTAAACATATCTTTGTTTTATTCAGTAATAGGTCTTGATGTCATGGCCAATTAACAAAAAAGGGCATAAATAATGTAAGATTGCATCTATGAGTACTTTAAAGCCGCGCTCCGTTATGGAGGAGCAACGATAACAAGATTTTCAAGATGGATGCAATGGTGGCATATTCAATAGCAGATTGGCACCATTTGCTTTTGGTACCAAGTAGACATCATAAGAAGTCTTTTGGTGAAAGCACAATGTTGATATGACCAGACATCTAAGGGAAGTAATAATAACAAGATTTTCAAGATGGCGATTGTAGGAGTCATATTAGAAGTCGGATCGGCACCATCTTCATTTACGACCAATTAGACATCATAAAAAGTCTTTTAGTGAAAACCCAATGTTGATAAGACCAACCATTCATGAGGAGTAACCATAACAAGGTTTTCAAGATGTCCGTTCTGGAGCCATATTGGCCATCAGATCAGCTCCATATTCATTTAGGACCAACTAGACATCATAAGAAGTCTTTTAGTGATAATCCCATTCGATATAACTTTCCATTCAGGAGGAATAGAGATAACAAGATTTCAAGATGGCCACTGTGGCGGCCATATTGGACATGAGATCGGTCCCATTTCATTTAGGACTAACTAGACATCATAACAAGTCTTCTGGTGAAAACCCCATGTTGATATGACCATCCATTCAGAAGGAGTAGCGATAACAAGATTTTCAAGCTGACCACAGTGGCGGACATATTGGATGTCCGAGCGGCACCATTTTCATCTTGGACCAACCAGACCATGCGATGAATGTGTGTGTAAAGTTTCAAGGCAATCCTCCAAGTAGTTGAGGAGTAGTAGCGATAACAAACTTGTGCTAACCGACGGACGGACGACGGACGCTATACCATCCCATAAGCTCTTCCGGGTTATGACCATTAGTGCTAAAAATGGTAGCTTAGCAAATAATTCTTTCTCCCATTCAGCTACATAAATGTTTGCCCAAGATGGAGCCAATCTGTTCCCCATAGTTGTACCTTTTTTTGGGAGATAAACATTTTCATTATATATAAACTCGTTCTTTTCCAGACAAATTTTCAGTAAATTTAAAATGTCATCATCCGGTCCACTTCGGTCCCGATTATGAAGCATCACCTTTCTACAAGCAGCCAAACGATGATTCTGTTCGATGTTAGTATAAAGGCTATCAATATCTGCTGTAACCAGAATACAGATTTTAGGAGGTTTAATTTTACTCGTTTTTTTCCAGAAAATCATTTGTATTTTAACATATGAAAACTGCTTCTGAGCCAAAGGGTTTAAATACAAGTCTATCCATTCGACAATACTCTCAGTCTCATTTGAACAATCGGAAACAATGGACCTATCTGGTCAACTTCCTTTGGTACAGTCCTGTTTTTTCACAAGTTTGTGAATTTTAAGAACAGAAGAGAATAGAACAGAAAATATATTTGGACTTCAAGAACATACAGTTTCTCGTCCTTCTATGAATAAGAAATACAAATATAAAACACGTGAAGAGTGTAGCATCTAAAACCAAGCAACATATTTATACATGGAGTATGTATATGAGTACTACTGTACTATGTTAGATGTACGGAGTATTATGTAAGGATGAACTTTACAAAAAATTAAGAGAAGAGTAGATTAATGCAATGAGTTTGCAGTATAACAGATGCCAGACATAATTAAACTATAACAGAGCTTTTCTTAAGTCGAATGCTTCATACATATATCTTGGATTTCTTAAGTCGAATGCTTCATACACATATTTTGACTGTTTTTACAAGGAAGAATATTTTTTTAAAAATACTTTGGTCTTAAATTATTTGGAACCAAGTAGTTGAATTCCCCTTAGTCCAAAATTTTCCAAGTTCACGTAGGACTTCCAATACGGTATCATGATAAATTGGAAAGCAATGTGCTTTCCAAAAATAAATTTTCATGAATTTGCTTAGCGATGAGAACATATTTTAGCTTTATTCAGTAATAGGTATTGAATTCATAGTCAACCCCAACCCCCCACCCCAAAAAAGGACATAAATAATGTAAGATTGCATCTATGAGTACTTCAACCCACCTCCCCTCCACTAAAACTATGCTCTACAATTGATTTTAATAGCATTTAAATGTTTGGGAGACATACGTCTTATAGCTTCTTAATTACCACCATGATGATAGTCCCATCAAGGTTTCTCTTATATACAGATGGCTATATATTAGCAGGTAGGTTGGTAGATATGCAGATCTGTAGATAGATAGATAGATAGATAGATAGATTGGTAGTTATGTTGATAGATAGATATATTTATGAAAAATAAAATAAGTAAACGAAAAATTAAAAGTTTTACGTATATGCTATTATTTGGACAGTGATATTATGAGGTAATAGCCTATACATTTAATAGAAAGCAACAATTCTTTACATTGCAGAACTCCTTTCCATGCAACCGGTGTTAAGTTAAGCAAAAAGTCCAATAATTCAAGGCCTATACACTCCTCTATGAGTACCAAAAAAAAAAAAAAAAAAAAAAAAAAAGAAAAGGAGGGACGAGGGATTGAATAGTTTCAAATTGTATCAATTATTCTGTAATTTTAAAAGCTGGGATAGGCAGTATGCATCGCAAAGTCAACCACATACATTTTAGTAAATACCTTTAAATACTCATTAGAAATTCTAAAAACAACAGCATGGATGGGAAAAATGATCGGAATTTTCATAATTTATCAGCACCTATTTGCCCTCAATAGTCACATAATACGCCCATGAGTCTCTACATACAATAACAGTGTTAACCATCCTTCAAACCATCAGTCATGCCACTTGCGGAGAGATCGATATATGCACAATGCATTATTAAATAGATAATGAAGGATTGGAACTGGCGCCGAATGCGTGTGAATTTGTCTAGCTCCGTCTTTCACATTCATGTTCACAAAATCAACTGCGGTACTTCACACACACACACACACACACACACACACTCTCTCTCTCTCTCTCTCTCTCTCTCTCTCTCTCTCTCTCTCTCTCTCTCTCTCTCTCTCTCTCTCTCTCGCCTGCATCTTTATACGAACGACACATAATATACTCATTTTTTTTTTGGCGGTAGAGGATAACCACTAAATTACTCATAACATCTGTACTTTCTTTCCTGAGAGTTATCATCTGTATACACATACCTGACGACCTGTTAACCCACACCTCACTATAACTGCTCTCAAAAGGACAAAATACCTTTAAAATTCATATTAAGGCCTTAATTATGGGTGCACCTTTCCTTTCATCTTGATGGCGGCTTTGAATGAGTAAGATATATGTGCAAGAGGTGACCATTGGAGGAAAACTGTTTGCCGTGGGATACGTCCCGTGATTACGCTCCAACTGAGATCTTGAACTTTTAAAAGAATGCGGTTTATATAAATAAAATGTGATTTTGTACTTTAAAGATTTTACCCTTTTTGTCTTTATCTTTTTTTTTTTTAATCTTTATGGAGTTTTACGACATCTTTATCTTTATCTTGTGCCCTACGCATGCATTTTTACTTTTGATAAGAGAGGTTTATCTACCTGCGGATTCATTTCTACCTAGATTTTGCTCGGCGCTATATAGCCAGGACCCTGACGATGTACCGTTAAGCCCGATACATACATACATACATACATACATACATACATACATACATACATACATACATACATACATACATACATACATACATACATACATACATACATACATACATACATACATACATACATACATACATACATACATACATACATACATACATACATACATACATACATACATACATACATACATACATACATACATACATACATACATACATACATACATACATACATACATACATACATACATACATACATACATACATACATACATACATACATACATACATACATACATACATACATACATACATACATACATACATACATACATACATACATACATACATACATACATACATACATACATACTACATACATACATACATACATACATACATACATACATACATACATACATACATACATACATACATACATACATACATACATACATACATACATACATACATACATACATACATACATACATACATACATACATACATACATACATACATACATACATACATACATACATACATACATACATACATACATACATACATACATACATACATACATACATACATACATACATACATACATACATACATACATACATACATACATACATACATACATACATACATACATACATACATACATACATACATACATACATACATACATACATACATACATACATACATACATACATACATACATACATACATACATACATACATACATACATACATACATACATACTCTGTCACCGATCCCAAATTTTTAATTGTCATGTGTCTTGCCGATCCGGGTTGATCAGATAGATCGAACCCGCACCCTTTTGGTCACGAGACCAACGTCTAGGTCGAACATATGATTCTAGAAAAAGGAAAGCAGTAGTGAAATTACCATATGGTAGATCTTATGTTTTTAGTTCTTGTTTAACGGCACTTTTAACACATGATGGGTTACATCATACCGAGGAAATGGGAGCTAATTGTCTTTCCCAACGACTTACTGAGGCAGCCCACCCAGGCTGGCCTGGGCGGGTATCGAACCCGCTGCCTTTGTATTACTAGTCCAACGCTCTACGAACTGAGCAACCACTGCTCCTTTATTAAAAAAAGAGAAAATGAGATAATAATAAAATAAACACTGATCGCCATCAGTGGTATGCTAGGCATGCAGTTTGATACAATAGCAGTCGAACTGTATCTCATGGTATGTACTTCTCAAATAATTTTCAGTGCAAATTGTACAAGACTGTAAACTTGTGTTAATTTCAACACACAAGAAATAGAACACGGGTTTATTTTACTTACTATGCTGTACATGAATGGATGTGCAAATTAGCAACCCAACTGCTAAATTTTATCCATTTCATATTTTTGTTCTTCAGTTATTAGGATGCAAATGAATCTTATTCATGCAAATTAATCCTATTCATGCAAATTAATCCTATTCATCATGCAAATTAATCCTATTCATGCAAATTAATCCTATTAATACAAATACAAATGTATAAAGACTAAATGTTGGGTGCTTGGCTGTGAACGACGCTTCTGCTTGTAAATGAAGCAGTCAGCAGACGATAATGTGTCACATTTTGCCGGCATTTAGATGTCTATATCGTCCTGATATAGGAAACTATTTTTTGAATGTATTTGTTTTATTTCACATATGTGTGTTCGTATTGCAAACTAGCCGCTTGTTAGCTTATTCCATCCATCCATATTTTCTCCCTTCCTTCCATTAATTGTGACTGCCTGTGTACATACATACATACATACATACATACATACATACATACATACATACATACATACATACATACATACATACATACATACATACATACATAAATACATACATACATACATACATACATACATACATACATACATACATACATACATACATACATACATACATACATACATACATACATACATACATACATACATACATAGCTATCCTGCATACACCTTTGCCTTTATACGTAGTGAGTACCTATATTGCTACACATATATGACTGGGTGTATGCAAGTATAGCAGTATACAACGTGAACTCTTGACAGCCATAATGGCTCGATCTACCTTATTATCTACACATTCATATTACCGAGTCCTATCTGCTCAGTGGTGAAGCACCTTGACGATTTTACAAATCCAGCCCGCTGATACCTAACATGTTTGGGTTCAACATTAACTGGGGCAGGTTATCTAAATGTAGTGATAAACCGGACAAGCAACACTACTTGTATACAAGTTTAATACAAGTTTTTCGACACTCCCCTCTTTAACCATCTTTTTTCATGATGATAGGGGCTATCAGACCCCTCAGTGCATGTCTTCAAGATATAAAGCAGACAACTGTGATTAACGCATCTGTCCGTGGCCCAGGTTTCCACACATAATAAATCTTGACCTTGATGCTATCGGTACCGGCGTCATTAGGGATCTGGACCTGCAGAGAGCTCCCTCCTGGGGAGGGGGAGGGGGAACTCGCTATTTAGTGTGAATATATATGTTGCGACAATCAGGCTACGGTTTGAAGACCAGTCTGAAACGGGGTTATCATTATCAAGTCTGTGTGGAGGCTCTATTTTCTGTGGCTTGACAGTTAGATGATATATTTCAGTGAAATTCTGTCTTAGCACTCACGAAAATTAAGATTCTGAGCTTGCATGTATCAGTTTAAAAGTCCATTGGATATGATATGCATAACTCTTCTATATGTACGCTACCTGACAAGGGACATTCGATTTCAAAATATGTATTGTCATAGGGAGTTCAAAATGTCTGGAGAAGTGTGTGGGTCGAGCCTTCCAGGGAAAACCATCCACCAACTTTTAAAATAGTGTCCCTACACACCCCACCCCACCCCACCACTCTTCATCCCACTGAGACAGGGGGCAATATGCAAAAATGAGACTGTCCCTACCGTCAGTGAAAGCGACAAAACAGGCTTAATCACACACACACGTACGCACACAAAAGGGAGAGAGAAAAAAATTACCACTGATAGAATCCTATACAATTTTCAAACAAATTTTGGTGATAAGTTATAAGTAGTTCAGGACTCTTCATAAATCGATACCAAATTATCCTCTTAACAAAATGCATTTACACATAATACAAAAAGAATACATAAATGTCAATATACACCTGTTAAGTGTTATTAACTGAATAGTTACAGACTGGTACCCTTAATTTTTTGTTCTCGTTTCAAGTGCCTGGAAATTGCCTCTCAGCTACAGAGAACGAAATATGACTCAACACTTTTCATTCAACTCCCAGCTAAAACACAAAGGCATTTTAAGCACCTTGTTTTAAACTTCCTTCTGTATTACACGAAATATTTATTTTAAAAAAAAAAACGACCCATTATCAATCGCATATGTTTCATCCTGTTCTGCCTTTTCTTTTCCCTCTTTCTTACTTTTCTATTTGTTAAGGTGCCAGAGAGAGAGAGAGAGAGAGAGAGAGAGAGAGAGAGTCATTGACAGACAACTAGAGTATCATCGGCTCAGATTTTTTTGATAATTTAAAAGTTACCCTGTTGAACATTGTTATATTATATATAACATATATATATATATGTATATATATATATATATATATATATATATATATATATATATATATATATATATATATGTATATATATATATATATATATATATATATATATATATATATATATATATATATATATATATATATATATATATATATATATATATAATATTTTTTTCAGTCTCACCTTAAATCAAATAAGGTGTTGGCAATTATTCCAAAGTCGAGCTCTTTTGTTTACTTCAATCAGGTATAATGTTTTTCATCGCGTTTATAATTCAGTTTTATCTCTACTTCTATTCGGTACTGTAAATTGCGAGTTTATAATTCAATTTTATCTCTACTTCTATTCGGTACTGTAAATTGCGAGTTTTAATAGAACTTTGAGTCCGGTATATTACAAATCTTAAGACGCAATATGCATGTTAACATGAATCAATAACAAATTCAAAAGGGATTGTTCGAGCAACGTCAACAATGGAAAAAACACGTATCTTGAGAATAGCGCTTCAAATTATGGGCTCTTGCTTAGGCATCTGCGAGGTATGGATTTATTACCTTTTTTGTTTGTTTACCTATAGTGTAATTTATTTTTATTGGTGCCAAGATTGTTCTGAACAACCTGTAAATTAAAACACTTAACCGGTCATATCAAAATTGGCTATGTGGCAAAGGTCAATACGTGCACTGGTTAATTGAGTTGTATCAACCCGAGATTTGTAATGAACTGGATGCAAGATGAATCATTCCGTAATATTATTCTGTTAAAATAATTAGCGCATACAACACAACCACCCAAGCAACAACCGTAACTGCGGTGGTGGTGTTGGGGGCAGTGAGGATCCAAAATTCCCACCATACAACCTTTTTGTATTGGAATGGTGCCCCGGAATAAAGTTTTGCGGGGGGGGGTGGGGGGTGGGGGGTGGCGGAAGTTCGGGCTGAAATTTGAAAAAGAGGCTAATTGTCCTTAACACTGGCATTAAAAGCAATATGCACAAGTAATGTTGGAGCTCAGTTTCAGGATCTAAAACAATAATTATACATAAACAATATATGAAAAAAGTTGCTGTCGGACTTTTTCGTATACAGATTTATTTGATTCTAAAAGAACTGAATAAAGTAAAATGCTGCAAAACTTGAACACTGTCGTCGCCTTCGTCATTGACTTTTTACCTATATGTCGTTACTCAGTGCAGAGACATATATAGTACATACATGTCCCTGTTCATGGACATGCAATAGAATTCTCCCTCTCTCTTTCTCTCATATAATTTAAGTTCTTCTGCTAGATTCCCGTTATTTAACACTGTGGCACACGCTGTAGTGTATGTGGTTTAAAAGTGAATCCATCACAAAAGCAGTGTTTCTACTGAATATTTTCAACTGCTTGAAGCTTATTAACTTCCTTTTATATACGTACAGGGACAGATGTTAACCGTTAGTTAATTTTTTTTTATTATTTTTTTTACATCATCTTGCCGTATGATTCAGCTGAAACTAACATATTCAATCCCTGGATCCAGAGAGAGTGTTTTACGTTTCTGCACAAAGTACACATCCCATGATCGTGGAGTCTGATGAACTAGCCTGTTGTACTCCCCGATAGGTAGACCGTTAAATTTAAGCCAATGCGATCCATGTTAATTTTAATCCTAACGAAATCTAAGTCTGATTATGTGTTTTAACCCAATTTTTCTTAGACGGGCACGAGATAAATCAAATCCTGTCTGACTTTGCAGATCTAATTTGCTTGATTGGATTGGACTGAAAATTTCACCTTGATGGAGAAAATCTAAGTTTACTGAACGTGGCATAGGGCCAACATGTTGCCTTTAATCTATTCCCTCTTGTACTACAACCTGACGTAGAATTTTGCCACTTCTCAGTTCGTGTTACGATGCAAACATGTGCACTAGTTTCCAACAGTCAAGGTCTAGCTCAAGGCAGCATACGACTGATGGGAAAATGCATCTTAGTTACGACGGTCAGGGTGTACTTCATGTGTTAATAGTGGTGGTAGGTAATATGATAAATGTGTAAGTCTGGCTTAGTACATCATGCGAATTTGTTTATTGTGCCTGCAGATATGTAGGTCAGGAGGTAACATATATTAAAGTCATAAGTTATCAACTGTGGCGTTACCTCTCTCTCTCTCTTATATATATATATATATATATATATATATATATATATATATATATATATATATATATATATATATATATATATCTATATATATATTGCAAGCTGATAGACGTTTAATGACACCACTCTTCCTCCGTCGCGTTTCACTCTCAAACCAAATGGTCACACCTGGCATCGAATTATGTGGTACTGTACTGACAGCATCTTAACGTGTCGGACTCACAATTTAAAATCTTCAACATATGGTGCAAAACCACTTTTAAGGGCTTTTCCTAGACGTAACAAGTGTTACAATACATGACCTTTTTACACAGCTGTTAGATTGTAAATGTAAGTGATCTTTCTCGTCTTCGACACACACACACACACACACACACACACACACACACACACACGTATATTGTGGATTCTATAAGAAGTATTTTATCCCATCATTTTTCAGGTATCTTCCATTTGATTTATCGATCTCTCTTGAAATGTGTCGACCTACTTACTTACAGCAGATGAGCATTGTAGAAAGTATTGCTGTGCCATGTCATGATGTCATTGTCACAGTGAATTCATAAATAGTACTTAAGACACAACACCTCATCCCCACCCCTTTCTTACGCTATTTCACGAGTAAACTTAGAATAAGAAAACAAGATAATGCCATTGTTGTTGGCATACCTGAGTTAAGTGCATTACCATTGTTGTTGGTAAACCTGAGTTAACATTATCATTGTTGTTGGTATACCCGAGTTAGGTGCATTGCCATTGCTGTTGGTATACCCGAGTTAAGTGCTTTGCCATTGTTGTTGGTATACCTGAGCTAAGTGCATTGCCATTGTTGTTGGTATACCTGAGCTAAGTGCATTGCCATTGTTGTTGGTATACCCGAGTTAGGTGCATTGCCATTGTTGTTGGTATACCCGAGTTAGGTGCATTGCCATTGTTGTTGGTATACCTGAGTTAAGTGCTTTGCCATTGTTGTTGGTATACCTGAGTTAAGTGCATTGCCATTGTTGTTGGTATACCTGAGTTAAGTGCATTGCCATTGTTGTTGGTATACCTGAGTTAAGTGCTTTGCCATTGTTGTTGGTATACCTGAGTTAAGTGCTTTGCCATTGTTATTGGTATACCCAAGTTAAGTGCATTGCCATTGTTGTTAGTATACCAGAGTTAAATGCATTGCCATTGTTGTTGGTATACCTGAGTTAAGTGCATTGCCATTGTTGTTAGTATACCTGAGTTAAGTGCATTGCCATTGTTGTTGGTATACCTGAGTTAAGTGCATTGCCATTGTTGTTAGTATACCAGAGTTAAGTGCATTGCCATTGTTGTTGGTATACCTGAGCTAAGTGCATTGCCATTGTTGTTGGTATACCCAAGTTAAGTGCTTTGCCATTGTTGTTAGTATACCAGAGTTAAGTGCATTGCCATTGTTGTTGGTATACCTGAGTTAAGTGCATTGCCATTTTTGTTGGTATACTTGAGCAGTAAAAATAAAAAGCTATTGTGGAAGGTAACCTACACATTCTGCTTAGCGTATAAAATGTAGTAAATGTAGAAACAATGGTAAAAATAAGTGATTGTGATCAGAAAATAATACAGTGCATTTTAGAAGTAATACAGTGGCAGAATGAGGATAATGAGGTGGCAAGGTGAAAATAAATGGATGTGGTGGGGGTGGGTGGGGAGGGGGAGAAACAGGAGAGCTGCTAATGGATTGAAAACTTGGGATCGATATACCAGACCAAAAACAAGAAGAACTACATGATTTCGAAAATTTAAGTGGATGTAGAAATACTGGTCACCATATATTATTAAAAAAACAATAAAACTTAATATGGTCTGCGAAGAAATACTCTTCTTGTGTATAGGTGGTGAAAGCGATGGGGGGTGGGGGGGTAAAAGGTTGACTCACCAACATTCGGCTTTCCTGCTCTTGGTAATAATGACTTCCCCCAGATACAGGTAAAGATCCCACGTGATGCAAACATAAAGAAAATATCACAGTGAACATTAAGATGGACAAACTGTATCGTGTCCTGAAATACTGGGCTGGAGATGAAGTAATAACCCCAAGGGTCCGTCTAGAGTTGTACCCGTTTTGTCTGTAGCAATACCCGTGTCTGCAAAATGCACACACGTTGTGTACCCTAGATTCATTAAATAGCACGTTATTCCCCCAGTTCCTTTTATCCATGATGAAATAGTTCAGTGATAACCGTATCTGAAACTAAACCCCTTTTCCAAGATATATGTAGGCCTATTCGTGGCTTTGACTATCAGCAGATTTCAAGCTGCTCCAAACCTCGGCAAGTCTAAGAGATATTGCAAGTTCAGCAGAACGATAAAAGCGAAGCGGTTCACTAATCCAGGTTTGAAAACATTGCTGACTACAGAGCCTAACTTACTAAATAAAATCGCCTCATTTAGATGTCTGGACTAACTTAATTAGCGCTGGTAATCGTAGTAATAACAGCTAAAAAGGCCAACTATCATAGCTGGCACTAGCTCCACGATGGAATGACTGGCTAAATGCCTCCCTTGAATAAGCTTCCCACTTAGTCAGATGTGCCGAATTACTGAGCCTCTGTTTATAATCAAGCCCTATCCTTCACAGTTTAAACAGATCCCCTCTGTCCGTCACAAATGTATCTTAAATCTGGTGAGGCTAGCAATCAAGCTCAGTGTTCTCCATATATCTAAAGGCAGTACTGGCTATAAAACGTCGATACTAATACTATTGGACTAGTCGCTGCACTATGTTCGTACGCTGGAAGCTTGAATTTGAACTGACATGCCCTGGTGATGATACACCTGCTTATATACTTTCTTGCTGCTTTGTTTGTATTGGAGAGTTTCTTCAGCCTTTTCTAAGGCTCCCGTGTTAATGGAATAGAGTACGCCCTATATATATATATTTATATATTAAGGTCGATATGACTTTGCTCTCATGTGTCGTTCTGCTCATACCACAGAAAAACTAATTTGGTGAATAATGTTTTTTTCCTGGGTGGTTGAATTTAGAAGGACCTCGATACCGTACGAAGCATGGGTTAGTTTTGTTCAGTCTTGTCAGCCACTCAAGAAGATAGATCCTCTCGTGCACCTTAATTGTGGATGTATATCCTCTCGTGCCACTTAATTGTGTATGTAGATCCTCTCGTGCCCCTTAATTGTGGATAAAGATAACTCATTAATTTTGAAACGATTCTCACTTTAGTTCTATTAAGTAACTCTCTAATTTTGAACCAAATCACTGATCATTTTTAAAAAAGTCCTTATTTTTCAACCAAGTCTCTAATTAATTTAGTCAGTGCTACACCATCCACACGCGTACTGTTATGTTGCGTTACTATGTAATATCGAATATAAAACAAGTCAGTGAACAAAATTGTAAAAGCGATATTGGTATCACAACCTCAACAGCTGACTCAGTTAACAGAATCAACTGACCGTGACCGATATATTGATCACAATTTTCTTTTGGACGTGATTTTATCCGCGTGTTAAGTAGTCAATTATCTCTTCGCACGTGGTAATTATTGTAAATAGGATTTTGTTCAAGACACATTGACATCACTACATCTCAATCAGACGAGGAAGTCCTTTAACTCGATCCTTCACAAATACTTGTCCTTTCCTATCTTTAAATGCGTGCAACAAGATTCTGAATAAATTTGCCGTTAACCGAGTTATATCTTTATAAAAGTTATCAGAAATTAATATGAAACAGCTGGTTCTACCATACGATGACTCATACTAGATTCATGGCCCTAAAGGGAGGCTGCAAATGAGTAACAAAAACACAAAGCCTAATCCGGGCCACGTGTGTTCATTTACTGTTTGTGGTGCCGTAGATCCGATTTACGATGAGGTTACGTCAGCTTTTTGTTCATAGGAAAGTAAATTACGGAGTTAAAAAGCATCATTATATGTATCAAGAAATTTGGAAGATGTAAAATTATTTGGAGAGGCCATATTAATGGGATGTATTTTCTTTGTTGTCATGGATTTCTTTGTAAGCGGATGAAAAGATCTTCCAAAATAGATGCTGATATGTGCCCCGAGATGAGATGTTTTAATTCAACATCTCACATAGCTATTATCACCACCATTTATCCAACACTCATAAAGAATTTTCATGTTTCGTTTAGCAATGGACCTTTCCAAAATTTGCTCTAATTAGAAAATCTTTTCTAATTCATCAAAATATGTGAATTGTACAGACCTGTTACATGAATTAAAAGAAATACAAGTTAAAAATGTAAGCAATATCAAAACAGTAATTTCTGAGATACTTTGGTTTAATATATATATATATATATATATATATATATTATATATATATATATATATATATATATATATATATATATATATTATAATCTCGATTGTGGGAACATTTCCCACATGCTGTCCCACATTATGTAGTAAGATGTAACCACTGACACGAATCCAAAGCTGATAGCCATCCCATTGGCTATTGGTAATTAGATGAGTAGGTGTTAAGCAAGCTTGATTGGCATGTCAAAAAGGGGCCATCCATATATGACGTCACGCAATTTTGACGGATTTTGTATCCCTCCCCCCCCCCCCCGTCGTCACATTTCGTCGCAAAAACTCAGACCCCCCCCCCAAGATAAAAATTTTCAAAAATAAAATTGGTTTGAAATCACTTTATATTTGAAAACACACAACAATACAACAATGCGTTCTGAATTATTTAATACTTTAAAAAGAAATATCTTGATTAATCCGGGTTTAGTCCACTGGAAACCTATACAAAAGAGAAAAATTATGGTTATGAAAAAGACGTCACATTTATCACCCCTTCCACCCCACCCCCCATCGACACACAAGTCGGACCCCCCCCCCCCAGTGTGTAACGTCATATATGGACAGCACAAATGGTCTATTTTGTAAACAAGCCTCTTTAAAGAGTTAGGCACCTTGCTTTGATTTTTCTACGAAGTTGTCATTTAATTATTTATTATCTCCTGTTTATTTTTCGGTGAAAGCACAATAATGTGTTTCGTTTTTTTCCCTGGGCTACACAGCATATTTTTAGATGATACAGTATATTGGTATACTTTTCTAATGGTGGAGAGGGCTTTGACTAATAGAGTTATCACCATCATTTGACTAATAGAGTTATCACCATCATTTGACTAATAGAGTTATCACCATCATTTGACTAATAGAGTTATCACCATCATTTGACTAATAGAGTTATCACCATCATTTGACTAATAGAGTTATCACCATCATTTGACTAATAGAGTTATCACCATCATTTGACTAATAGAGTTATCACCATCATCAGTTTGTACCCATAAGTGATTCCTTTTAACTACACGTATAGCTAGAAATGTGTTCGTGGGGCACAAATGCCTCACCATAGTGTCTGAGCAATTGATCTAAACGTAAAACCTAACGGACAGACGTATATACGTACGCAGGGATGGGCGAACAGACAAGGGTAAACACTGTATGCCCCTACATAATTAGTGGAGGTGCATACAAATTAATGTCCATTTGCTAATTATCTTCTCATTAAAACTTGATTTTTTTTTTTTTTACCAAAAAGAATTGGTTTTACTCCTTGTTTAAAAAAAACCCCAAAGCACAAGCTGTATTTGTTTCCTGAGACAGTGAAATGAGCGAACGTCACTGTAACAGAATTAAATGGACATATTTCTTTTCGCTTTTATTCGTTGTTATGATCAATTAACCGAATGCTCACTTTCCTAGCTATAGCCATTTAAAATTTCCTCCATAGTGACGTGCACAATTATGAACGGTATGAACAATTATATGAATTGCATAATTATGTATACTCATACGTGATGTGGCATTTACGAAATACTGCTGTTATAAAAATTATCTTGGAAAATTGATATTTGCATGTCATGCCAATTTTTTTATTTTTTACTTTGAGCTATTAAATAGATATGTACAGCAAAGTTGCAACCCATACAATATATCTCTTCTATTCACGCCTCCTCCTCCCCCCCCCCCCCCCGAAAAAACCAACAATCCCATCCCTAGTAAGAAAGGAAACATATTTTCATCACCAATGTGTATAGATCTATAGATCTAAACCCATCATAACGAACGCGTAAAACTACACTTAGGGCGGGCTCATATTGTAACTTACGACGCATACTCCTTGAAACATATTACCTTTGTAGTATTCAACTTGGTCATCTTCGTTCTCGAAGGACGAACAACATACAACACTGTTGTTCTTACCATTTCCCCAAGAACCTAACAATAAAGCACAGTGAAGTGTGAACATAGCCTTAGGATGACCTCTGATCACTGCTTTGATTGGATTAGGCAGACGAGTATACCACACGGAAAAACATTGGTACACGGTTCTGCTTTTATTCCCTATATTATACTCCTGTATGAGGTTGTCAGTTTCAATTAACATACTGGTTTACACGGTACGATTTGGTGTATGTTTCAAGGAGTATACGTCTTGATTTACCGTGTTAACCAAGCCTTGCACTCCAACACATAAACATGCACACAAACGTACAGTATCTCAACCTTCCGGTTGTTATTCTTTTTTTTTTCTTTCTTCCAAATATTAAAACTGGTTTCTGAAGCCACTGTCACAAAGTCGAATATACACTTTGCGAAATCGCATGTAAAAGTGTCTTTCCTGAGGGATCGAAGGGTCCGGAGGCAATGTTATTTAGTGGGAACATTGCCGGGGGCAGTGTAGTGGCGCACCTGCTTTGCCAAAGAGAACAGTTTTTATGTCAGTTGCCAATCTCCATCGCCCCCCCCCCCCCCCCCTCTAAATATAATTTTTGTCAAGAATTGCCCCGGTTACACTAAGGTGAAGTGAAATACTATGAAAACGTCAGCTGCAAAAAAAAAAAGCTCCCGACTGCGGCGCCCTTCGCCTGTTGCCCGGGGGCATTTGCTCCCTCCCGACCACTCCCTCGCGCCGCCACTTGATGGTGGTGAAGTGGTGAGGTGGGGGAGGTGAATGTTATTGTACACTCTTATAATAAATACCATTTTAAAAAGTCAACCGATGATTTAGCTCTGTTTTACTGCTTGTTACTGTTTTACTGATTTAGCTCTGTTACTGATGATTTAGCTCTGTTTTACTGCTTGTTACTGTTTATTTTCAGTTGCTCAATAATGTTGAATTTTACTGGAAAAGCGAGGACTCCATGACTCACTTCCATGGGATGCATTCTACTCTATTAGTTTTTCTTTCCTTTCTTTCTATTGACCTCATTTTAGTATACTGCACCCATTTATTTAGTTACTGGTACCCTTCACACTGTTCTCTCTTGACGCTATATCAGACAATTTAACAAAGTTCATTTCTGTTTTATTTTTATATTTACGAAATGACTAGATTTTGATGTAACGACTTGTGAAATATGATTGAAATTTTTTTAGGAATTAAATTAGTGAATAGTGTGGTTTTACATGAAGTTGTGCACTGCTTTCTTGGCCAGACAGCTGTTCTTTCATTCAGCCGTGTTGACTATGTTACGCCTGTTGTACACCAGCCTCCTTTGCGCGCGCATGAAGAAAATGTTGTCATGGCAACCTTAACGTGCGGTTACATCCGTTCCAAGACAGGGATGGAGAATACATACATCGAATGTTGGGGATAATGTCAACGGTGTACAACTGGTAAAATCGATATTAGTCATTTGTCTGGCACGTATAGGTGGTATTCATAAGCCGTGTGATGAGATAAGGGGTCATATGAGGGTAATAATGATACACAAGATTAAATATTGATGAGATTTAAATATAAGTGGTAAAAATCATGTTATTTTATGACTGGATGTGTAATATTCCCGGAGGTTAGGAGTGGGGTAGGCTTGATGTTTATATGTTCGGGTGGATTGGACCGAGGTAGGCTTGATGTGTAATATGCCGGGGGGGGGGGGGGGGGAGTCTGGACTGGGGTAGGTTTGATGTGTAATATGCCGGGGAGGGGGGGTCTGAACTGGGGTAGGCTTGATGTGTAATATGCCGGGGATTTTGGACTGGGGTAGGCTTGATATGTAATATGGAGGGAGGGGGATGTAGGCTAGTGTAGTCCTCCTCTATATTGTTGTGGTCATCTCTCCATACAAGTCAGACTGAGTTAGGGTGGGACCGATACGTGATTCGGGGAACAAGGTTTGGAATCATGGGATCATGCAAACAAACAAGTTATCAATCAATCAAGCAAGCGAATGATCGCATAAAATCCTACAAAATTTCACATAAGTGTCGAAATATTTTGAATAATTTTCATAAAGCACAAAATTTATAAATGTTCCTCTTTGTAAATACATGACCTCAGTCTGATCAGTGTCAATAGTGTTGCTTTTGTTGCTCTTTACTATTTATGACTACCACCTCCACCACCACCACCACCACCACCATGGACTTGGCCGGTAATCACGCCTCGATGATAACAGAGCCTTGACAATTTTCTTTTTGCAATTCTATTAAAAGAAAGATAGAAATTATCTCTGACGGTTTTCATGACACTTAAATTATAGTACACCTTAAATGCAGAATTATGAAGTGTTCATAATATCAAACCGTAAGCAGCAATTACTTAGATGATGCTTAGACACATATTATGGTTTTATTGGATAAAATAAATAATTACTTAGATGATGCTTAGACACATATTTTAGTTGTATTGAATACGATCAGTAATTACTTAGATGATATTTAGACACATATTGTGGTTTTATTTGAAAAGATCAGTAATTACTTAGGTGATGTTGAGACATATTGTAGTGTTATTTGATAAGATAAGTAATTATTTAGATGATGCTTAGACAGATATTGTAGTGTTATTGGATAAGATAAGTAATTATTTAGATGATGCTTAGACACACATTGTGGTTTTATTGGATAAGATCAGTAATTACTTAGAGATTGCTTAGCCACATATTGTAGTGTTATTGGATAAGATAAGTAATTATTTAGATGATGCTTAGACAGATATTGTAGTGTTATTGGATAAAATAAGTAATTATTTAGATGATGCTTAGACAGATATTGTAGTGTTATTGGATAAGATAAGTAATTATTTAGATGATGCTTAGACACACATTGTGGTTTTATTGGATAAGATCAGTAATTACTTAGAGATTGCTTAGCCACATATTGTAGTGTTATTGGATAAGATAAGTAATTATTTAGATGATGCTTAGACAGATATTGTAGTGTTATTGGATAAAATAAGTAATTATTTAGATGATGCTTAGACAGATATTGTAGTGTTATTGGATAAGATAAGTAATTATTTAGATGATGCTTAGACACACATTGTGGTTTTATTGGATAAGATCAGTAATTACTTAGAGATTGCTTAGCCACATATTGTAGTGTTATTGGATAAGATAAGTAATTATTTAGATGATGCTTAGACAGATATTGTAGTGTTATTGGATAAAATAAGTAATTATTTAGATGATGCTTAGACACGTATTGGAGTTTTATTGGATAAGATCAGTAATTACTTAGAGATTGCTTAGCCACATATTGGAGTTTTATTGGATAAGATCAGTAATTACTTAGAGATTGCTTAGCCACATATTGTAGTTTTATTGGATAAGATAAGTAATTATTTAGATGATGCTTAGACACATATTGCAGTTTTATTGGATAAGATCAATAATTACTTAGGCGATGTTTAGACACATATTGTAGTTTTATTGGATTAGATCAGTAATTGTTCTTTATGTGATAAATATAATCTTACATAATAATTTGTATGCCAACTTGAAAATAAATTTATGAAACTAACTGAATAATTGAAATATATTACACGCCAAGACTCCCAAAGGTAGAAATTATTTAACGCGTTTCATAAGTTTCATCTGGAATGAGGACTCATGTAAGATCCTGTATAACTGTATTTCCAGATAATTTTCAACGTAGCATCTAGTTGTATGACTGTATTTCCATATAATGTTCAACGTAGTATCTAATTGTATGACTGTATTTCCAGATGATTTTCAGCATAGTATCTAGTTGTATGACTGTATTTCCAGATAATATTCAACTTAGTATCTAATTGTAATGCAAATGAACTTAATATGATGATCTTTTAATTTTAGCAAAAGCCAACAGTGTTTATTGAGTAATTCATGGACTCTGGCTCATATATATATATATATATATATATATATATATATATATATATATATATATATATATATATATATATATATATATATATATATAAATATAAACTCTATTTTCTGAGGATAGTACATTTAGTTCTTAATCAACCAATGTTACATGTAGTCCTCAATAATAGAATATTACAACTATAAATTGCAACGTATATGGTAAAAGTACAGCTCTGACACACGCCAGTGTCTGACACACTTACACACACCAGTGTCTGACACACTTACATGAAATCATAAAATATATATACTGTTACGGAATTATGTATATGGAATCTATACTGTGCTTAAACTTTTGGCCTATGACTCTACTTTAAAGTTGTGTCAAATAGTGAGTCATATTTAAGTTGAGTTTAGTTGTACTATTAATCAAATAACAACATGTTTACTGACCTTTTGTTCAAGGTCAGAGCTGTTGATCATTTTTCAGTAAAATTCCATGAAAAAGACGCATTTAGTATTACATTCTGGTTCATAATATGACACGTTTCCTGTTGTGAAATGTGCCATTTTCAAGTTGTATAAACGACCTAGAAATACGAATTATTTTCATTCCATTTTAGATCTTGAGTTGAAAAGAACTGTTTTTTTTATGATCAGCTTTTTGGAATCATCAGATTGTTTGAAATAATAGCCATGCTGGAATCCTGTAATTATGTAATGCCATGCTGTATGAATAATTCAAAAGGAATTATTTATTGGACCATTCATCAGAGCTACCTGGAGTTATATTTGGGACTTTCTCAGATGCCTCTGAATACTTAAAGATGATCTGACATTATCGTTGATACATCGGAACATTACGAAGACTCATTCATTCGGAACGTTCGGTCATTACGAAGACTCATTCATTCGGAACATTCGTTCATTACGAAGATTGATTTGGAACATTCATCAACTCGGAACATTCATCCATTTGGAACATTTTATAGTTTCTGTATATACAGGACTTGTGATTAGGACACTAAT